>JAHZNE010006721.1:0-36954 GCA_027744055.1 Callyntrura sp. NNG-2020
GTGTTAGCTCCACCCACAAACCGGCAGAATTAGTGGAGAGGGTTGGTTGACACCAATTTTCGACGACATGAAAACTCCTTTTAGACCGATTATATTAAGAGTGATGATAGTGATCATGATTGCGATGATGATGCCTCGACTATGTAGCCAAAAGTATGTACAAATATACAAGCCGTGTCAAATCGTGTGTGGTATGCTATATGGGAAAATGGAGAATGCCATGGTTATTGGTTAGTTGGGAGTAATGGTGGTGGTGTTATTTTATCACGACAAAGGAACTATCATCGAAGGATGTGTATTATGAATTATGAGAGTAATTGCTATTGCTTCTGCTAAACGCAAGTTACTCTTCAGCTGGCCAGAAAAAAACCACAACCTCTCTTTTTTCTTGTGTGTCTGTGTTGTCGCAAACTTTGCATGAAAGCTTCCTTTGTGGTAAAAGATTTGTTGAGTCACTTTAAAAAAACATTGTAGGTACGTCGCACAACAAACTCGGGCTTTGAAAACGTTGTTCGCTGTTTGTGGTGATAGTAATCCACACCAGCACCATCATATGACACATACACCGTCATGAATAGCTGTACATGCCTATTTCCTACACTGCTTGTTGGCATTAGTTAATAAAGTTACCGACAGCAAACAAAGAAAATTGTCTGACGTTGGGAAGTTGTGCGCGCATAAGTAAGTACGATGTATAGGGAAATGTGATGAGGAATATACAGCAGCCAAAATAGAATTATATGAGTGTATCATTGCACTTTGCACCGCATTGTTATATTATAGTAGCAAGTTAAAGAAGGATTTGTTGTAGTAACTGTCTGTCACTGTCATCCTCTCGTATAATATTCCCTGTCTGTACCTGTCTCTCCAATAAAGTAGGTAAAACCAAATAAAAGGAGTCACACAGCTGCAGTCTCAAAGTCAAGACTTATTTACGACCAGCTAGTTTATGGAGCAGATAACTTTGTTTTAGGAGGAGCCGCGAAAACGCTGTAAGAAGAACTCTTTATTTACGCACTGCTCTGGAGTTTATAGGGCCATTGAGTTAGACGAGGGCGAAAATGGATGGCGAGATTAAAGTCCAGATACCAGAAATGATTAACTTTGAAAATTAAATTTGGTTAATTTAATTTTTGTACATGGCTGACTAAGCTAGTTAGGTAAGTATCGCAAGCTTTCATTAGATTACTTAATACTTAATCACATATGGGTCATCTAATGTTGAATATGTTGCATGCAAGTTCAGCAGCATCAAAATTATTAAAGCAGGGGATTTGACATTCCAAAGAAAGACAATACATCCCTTGCTAGCGTGACCTCTTGGAACAAGTCGACAAGATTCCCTCATATTTCAATTATTCCGCAAATAAAGTCTCAAATTTGGCACACACGTACTTGTAGGCCGGCTAAAGTTTATGTTAATTTATGTATTCACATGTTGCTGGTCGTCCACTATAGACAGTTTACTAAAAGCTTTGTTTGTTCAGACGTTAGTCCGTCGGTAGTAGTGTACGTGTGTGTGTAGTAGTAGTAGTAGTTGTAATAATAAATGTCCATAGAAGTGGTAGTAGAAGTAATAGAGCTTCTCTACACCGAATGCCGTAAAACAAGCCACAAATAAATAAATATGAACATGAGAGGAATAAACTCATGGATAGTGGAATGGGTAACACGAGCGTTTTTTAAGACATACCGTACAAATTAAATAGCACATAGGAAAAAAGTACGAAGAAACATTTTGTATTCCCCTGCTTTCATGAAATGTAATATACCTAGGTAGGTTTCTCTCTTCTCAGTAGTAGTATTTCTTCAGGTATTGATGTAATCACCTGACTAAAAACGCACACAATAAACACATATGGCATTGTACCTTGTTGAAATTACGATATACATAAACATACAATTGCAATAATATTATGACTTTATTTTTTCCTTGTTTTTTTCGTGTGCCAATACAAGTGGGAAAATTCACCGCTCATACTCACCCACCCACTACAAGACAAACTCTCTACAAAAACTCTCGACTCTAGCCAACATATCATACCTCAAACAATGTACATAACATCACCTCTCTCTCTCTCTCTCGCTGAAAATACCCACTGCATCCCTACATGTTGTTATGTAGTTATTATCATATACATAGTTTTTCCTACATTCGAGTCACACAACAGTAACTTTTTTAAAAGAATTTTTTAAACCCAAAAAAAAGTTGAGTTCTCTTAGGAAAGAAACAGAGGAATACATACTTTGTAGTTTTCAACACACACCCCAAGAGAAACATGACAGGCTTAACACTACCTCTCTCACATCTCGTGTAGCTATTTTAAAGTAAAGTTTCTTTTTAGTCTCCGGTCCATGCATGCTGTTTTGTGTCTAAAATTCAGCTTAGGATTAGCTCCATGTTTTGCGCTCACAAAAAGGAAGTGCATAAAGTCATTCTCTGGGATGTACTACACGTATTGCAATTCAAATTAGGTACTTGTACTTTACACAGGAATAATCTAGTCAAGTGAATCTGACTATTTCGGCGTCATCATCATCATCGTCATCATCCTCCTCATATCGTCATCAAGATCACGCTGCTGCTGATCATCCTAATAACAATGAAAATTTCGTGTGTATATATATTCCTAACGATATATATAGGTATGTACATCACATACCATAAAAAGAAGTAACAAAGCTCAGCCCCACAGCGAATGGCAGCAGCAATCCAGATGAATATTTCATTATGGTTATATTTTGCAAATAATATGCAACGTTGGTTGTTTAGTTTGGCAGTAACCAACCATAATGCTCATCATGATAATATGGCACCGCACACCACACAGTCAGCACTGCTACTACCACCTGAAAAGCCAATGACTATTTGTTTGTCTTGCAAAACGCTGGCTGGTGCTTTACTTGTATTTGTATCACTCTTCTGTGCTACCAAAAAATTCCCTCTGCCAAATGACTCAAACGAGCAGAATTTCAGCAGCGGAAGAATTATAAGCAGCAGTTTATGCTCACCTCACGACGACAGAATCAAGTAGTAACTGTGTGTATACACGTTTGGCGTAAATTTGAGACGGGATACATACAGGTATGCCTTGCCTGTCCCCATATGAACGCATTCATATCCACGAAAATTCGAGCAGCTGAAGAAAAGCCCGTATTTGTGTTTTTACATTGCTTGCCTGCTCCTGCTCCCAGTAGTGCTCCACACAATCACAAAACAACACAAACAACACAAGAAAAAGTGTGAAAACATCACACTATTAATCGTTCCCTCTCTCCCTGTTTCTAGCTCATTTTCGAGTGGAATATCCTCATGTGAGGAAGAAGAGGAGGAAGGTCTTCAAAGGGTTCCTCGCTTTTCCTGTTTCTGTTCCATTAGACGTGTGTAGTGTGCAAAGTGCTGGGGAGTCCGGAGAAAGTGCCCGTCAACGTTAATCAAAAGGAAACGAAAAAGTAACAGAAGACTGGCAAAACATCAAGGATTATATTATGTGACGGGCAACAGGACACACGGGAGAGCAAAGAGATATTTTTTATTTTATTTTTTAGTTTTTAACACCAAATTGTTCAACAAAAATGTGATTCTTTCATCATTTGTCAGTCATCACAAGGCGCAGTGAGGAGCATCATCATGAGCAATTCTTCGCTAATAATCGGTAGGCCTCCTTGCTACTAGCTGTTGTGAACACATTTGCACATTTTGACAGTTTTTTTTTCTCTCTCTCTCTCTCTTCATTCCATGCTCTCTTTGTCTGTTATCCCTCTGTCATCATTGTACCGTACTGTGTGCTGGTGGTGATGTAGAGGTAGAGAGGTGCTTATTCTCCAATAATGTATGCGTAGTTAAGGTGGTAGATCCACTCGAAAACAAAGTACACAAAATTAAGTTGTGTATGGTACTCGTGTGTCGATTCTCTACACAGCGTACATTTATGATGAACGTTACATTTTGCGCGTGCAAAAGCATTTTTGCTTGGAAGTGTACCACTTTAGGATTTGATTTACCGTAACAAGTGGTTTTATGGATTGTGTAGCAATTGCAGTAATAATAAAATAATAAAGTTGGAGATGTTAGATCAATGTGAATTGATGTAATAGTAGAGATGGAGAGAAAGAGGTTGTTCGTTCCTATTGACACAGAGTAACTCACCATTGGAGTTAGAAGCCCCCACGCTAAAATCAAATCTACCATTTGTTTTGTTCATGTTGAATCTAAATATGGTTAGCATTTTGGATTCAGATGGGGAATTGCGTAAAGGTGTTGGTAGGCATGTTCATGAATAATGATTTTAAAGATCGTTGCTTTGTCTCTTTGGTTTTTTACAGCAGACAACCGTTATTCTATTTAAAACAAAATGGTGCTACTACTGATATCAACATTGCAGCATTTGGAACAGGGGATTAATGGATTGCTGGTATCAGGAAAGGTTGCAGATTTTTTAACTCGACAATATTATATGGACGGGAAGATTTTGTTGTTCGCTGACGCAGTAGCTTCAATGTCGTGAAAAGTATTAGTCTCGTACAGCATTCAACGAATTGCCTTGGCATTTATCTTCCTTCAACGTGGTCGTATCAATGTACCTTATCAAGGAAATTAATAATAGTCTCAAGCCCGGTAAACGCGATCCAGCGCAGCGGATTATTCTTGGTCATTATCGATCACACTCACACATTAATTTTCTCTATCTGCAACGAAGAGAGGTGGACACGTTTACGAAATCAGCAGCATCATTCATCATCATCATCACTGTAATCAGCAGGAATCATTAAAGTGAGAAGTACACGAATGTTTCATCAGTTGTCGTCTTCCACACACACTATTTCGTAGAGTGAGCTATTTTGACGAAATTATTTTGCGAGATCAATTCACCTTTCTGCCTCTACCCGTGAATCGAATAAGGATTTTAAACTTTTTGTAGCTAGTCAACGTACAAGAAACGGATGACGATCATTATCAAGATTTTAATGCAACTCCCTCATGTGGTACCACGCAACCTGTGCTGTCATTTAAGGAGGAGTATTTAACCTTTGCAAAGAAAGGGGCAACTGTCAGGGGAGCGCAGCTTCAATCGTTATCGTTGCAACGTGCAATAATTACCTACATTACCCCACAACCATGAGGTAAGGTGGAAAGTATTCATTGTGTTAATTGGATTCACAAATTCAATTGATTTTTTTCTTCTTTTGTTGTTATTTTAAAATGCGATGACAGTAGGTGTAGTACAGTACGGTATATATTTGTGTACTGTTCCATTGCCAAACTATTTTGCACATTGCTTGTGTGTGTACGCATACTGTGTGCGTGCGTATATGCTCTCATATGATATCAATGATACTACTGCGGTTTATTGATTGGTCGTTCCTTCTTTGTCATCACAGTTTTATGTGGGCAATATGTACATTCCTTTTGGGGGTGATAGCTGGAGTCTGTCTCGTAGCAGCTGGGGCTTGGTATGTGCTAAGCTATTTTTTCCATGACCCTGATAAGACCACTCCGGAACACAAAGAACCCGAGCAGCCAACATCGGCAACATTTCAGCTTCCTCCGGTAAAAAACGAAGATGTGTGCAATGCTAATACTTTTATGTGGTTTGTAGGTAGCAAAAAATATGACATGAAATAAATCTCTGTTTTAACAGGTGCTTCTAACAAAAATCAGTGATGAATCATGCAAATCAAAGGAGAGTTGCTGGGCCTTCAACTTTATTTTATATTTTCTTTTTCGGGAGTTACGCAATTCAGAAGCGATCAGAAGATGGATTCTGCGGAAACTTTCGTTAGAATTTGAAGAGCTCTTGGCAACTTCAGTGCTGGGGAAATTCTTTTCTAGCATATCAGTAAGACTTGTAATGAAGGAGTAATGAATGAGGCGTTTCTGTTATCTATGTACAACATGTATTATCTTTTGTTCATGTTTTTTGTAGATACAAAATATTGATGTTGGCCAGAATTTTCCAATCATTAACTGGATTAAAACATCCAAAGTTGAGTTACATCCTGTTTTCAGGAATATCTCCACATTGGATATATTAGTAGATTTGGATTATGCGGGGGGATTTCAGTTTTCGATACAAGCTGAGACACATTTAAAGCATTCAGCATATCTTTCTGTCCGTTGTATGTCCTCATATTTGAAATATGATATTTCTACTTTAACACAGCACACAACCTGTAATTGCATTTATTGTTAACATCATTTTATATATTACGTTTTCAGTTAACGGTGTAAAAGGTCAAGCTCGACTCCAATTTACAACAGAGCCGTACGCTCATTGGTCTTTTAGTTTCGTGGAAAATCCGGACATTGACATATCAGTGGTGTCTCAATTGTACGGAAAAAGCTTTAATCAAGTCACCACAGTTATCTCCAATCAGGTAAAAATGTAACATTTAAGAAATAAAGGTAGGATTTAAATTTATATATTAATGTAAATCAATATTTTTTATTGTATACAAAGCTGAAACGATCTGTCAGAAAAAAGCATACGTTACCCATGTTTAAAATTCGCTACAAGCCATTCTTCAGTCGAATTGAACATCTCATCCCAGCATTAGTTCCTAATGCCGCACCCAGAGTGGAATCAAAGGGTTCACTCACTGTTACCTTAGTGGAGTGTCGTGGTCTGATGAACAGTATTTTACTGGGAAACGTAAACGCCAGTATTGGAGTCGGTATGTTAAAGATAACATCTTGTGTAGTACTGACTATTCGCCTTTTGGATAGTTAACATTTTTGTTTGAAACGTTTAAGGGGATTTGGATTGGATAGCCGCGTACACTGATGACTTTGGTAGTAATTTTTTAATTCGTGATATCGTATACATTAAGACTGCAAAGAGAGAAGTAAACTTGGACTTTACGTTAGCAATGTAAGTTATCTCATTCGTCAACAAATCAGTTGAAATGTGCATGTTTTATTTTCAAAGTTGTGGTTTGTTTTATTCCTAGGGCGAACGAAACGATCATCGTAGAGTCTTTAAATTCCAATGTGGCCACGTCGTCATTTCGCTTTATTAGTTTTGAGCCTGGTGACGAGATTCTAGCCGTTGACGGGAAAAAGGTGTCTAGCATCAAGCATTGTATTAAGAACTTTAAAAATAGTTCCTCGATGAAGGTTGTATGGAGAGTGAAAAGGAGGTGTACATCTTCATTGACGCCAAGTAAAATGGATCCATGGCCAGAGGAGACAGTTTCTGACATAACGCCATCCTCAACAACTGCTCCTTCCTTTGAATCCAGTAGAAACAGTAAAAGCTACAGCGAACTCACTGTTTTGAGTAACTCATCGAATACAACACCTTGTCATAGTCGAAGGAGCTCGATGGTTAAGGAGTTGACCTCGACACCGCCGAATGGAGAGACTACATCCCTACCGGAAATGATTGAAAGGAGAACGAGCTTCCCGATTCGAAATTTTTATTCGGAGACATCATTTCCTACTATTATGAAGTCAGCAGATATGCCGTGCTGCAAAGTATGTACTTTACAGGATATTTGTTTAAACGGGTGATAGATAACAATTATAATACGTGTTTCCGAAACCGCAGGATCCTATCTTCATGGAGTCCTTTAATCTGGACGTGGAGGAGTCCAACCGATATTTAAATCTTTCATTATGGAGTGCAAAAGTAACTAGTGCAACGCCGGGTAGTCCAAATTCCAGCCCGACAAGCAGCCCTACAAAAAAATACAAGGTAAGCAAGCTGTTAGCACAAACATATTCGTTTCAGATGGCGTGATAGGGAGTTCCCCTGTTCCTTTTCAAAACAACAATAAGTTCAAATCGATTTCCGATCTAGAAATTGGCACATAGGTAGTACTATACGTACAATCGGAATTAAAGCTTTAAATAGCACACACTATGTTACACATATCATAGTTGTACAGTGGTAAAACAACAACTGTATTAAAGATACATGACGTCAGTCGTTCGTTTAGTGCTATTTGCGTAGCGTGAGCCAACCCCCACGTCATAGTGTAGTGTGTGTTACTATAATAAATGGAACTAATTTTAGGGCTGCGATCTGGATCTCATTACATTCAATGGGAACAGAGTCGTTGGAACGTTATCAGTCCCGTTATCCGATGTCATTGCAGAATGCGGTACAACCGGGATGGGCTATTTTGTTAAAGATTATTATTTATGTTCGCCGGATGGAGGAGCCCTTGACGCGTAATATTTCTGATATATTTTCATACAAATATTGGAAATGTTTGAATCATGTATAATAAAAGACGAAACTTTTATGTTTTAGTAAACATAACATGCTGTCAGATCACTCAGGTTTCGAGCCTCATATGTGCTATGGTAAAGTATCTTTATCGTTCCTCTTCAAAATGAAAGAGGATATTTCGAAGAGAAAAGATTCTGCCGAGTCGTGTTCTTTAGGATCCGCAATACCTCACATCGAAATTGGCGAGGAGGCAATTGCTATGCCCATGACAATTAATAATTTGAGTCCTACTGAGGACCCGCAGTCACATCAATTTATCAGAACCCATTTCCGAAGTGCCACAGTATGCGACTATTGCAATAAAAAGGTTTGCTATGTCGATTTATTTTAAAGCTTAAAATTAGATAGTTTGAAAGTAGAAACTACTGTTAAGTTTTTTATATTTTACACTCGCATAGATTTGGTTAAAGGAGGCGTTTGCGTGCAAAGTTTGTAATATGAAATGTCATAAAAAATGCAATGAACGTTGCATTGCCAACACGATATGCAAAGGGGAAGGTGCGTATCCTGCAATCGGCCAACCTCCTTCTCCACATTCCGCACAATCAGGAGCAACGCCAGAAATAATTACAACAGAAAGTGATCCATTACCAGATCACAGGACTTCGGCAGAAGGCAGCGCAGAGAGCACGGTTTCAGGCTCACCATCACTGGTACCATTTGTCTTTAAAATGTGTTTTCATATCTAGCATACTTACTTATTTTTTCTTCTGTGTTGACTAGCAACCTTCTATCAGCTCTACGAATAACAACGGGAGTTCTTCTAGTCGAAGGAAAACACTAGGAGGGATCCTCAGTGCTGTACAAAGCAGGTCTGTTCACTTGCGGCGTGCTGGTTCGGCAACAACGCTGTTGCCACCGAACCTGAATCCAAACTCTACATCTAAAAGTCTTCCTCCATCGCCACAAGCATCTCCTACAACCAGTCGAAAGGTAGTAGTAGTTTGCGCCTCAAAATCACGCATTTTAAAATTATGCCGTAGGAAAACCATGTAAAATGTGCCTTACTTCCATCACGATCAAACTTTAGACATCGGTAACTGGAGGAAACTCGACAGGCTCTTGGTCCACAAATCCATTTGAAGTATTAAATGCTTCAGGGCTTGGCGATTCAGACAGTGATCTGCAAGCGGTCATTGATCACCTTACTCAACATCCCAATGAGGATCTGGAGTCTGTTGCGAAAGAAACAGGACGGGACATTTACTGCGATCTAACGGTGGCCGAGAGGAAGCAGAAGCTGAACAATGTGGTTAGTACTTATGCAGTTTGTGTGCTGATTTTGTTGTTGGGACTGACAACTTCCGTATGTTGCCAGTTCTTTTTTCAGTAATGTTCAGATCCTCTCGGGTTCAAATGATTATGAGCTGATCATGATGTTATATCATTATTTTAAATGATTACGTCGCAGGTTACAGGAAATATACCTAGTTACTTTCATAAACCTACTTGTTAGTCTCGAATTATCTTGAGATGCTTGGATTTCCCAAGCATTATGAAATTTGAACGACATTGTTATGAGTGGCATTTTCTCTTTGAAACGGAATATTTTAGCTAACGTAAAACTGACTAGTATTTACTCGTTTTATAGTATTTTTAACTCACAGCCGGATGAAATATAAAAATTGGTGGTATTACCGGACTGACTGAAGCTAAAACTTATTCATGGAAGACAGACCTATATGCATAGGTCACCAATTTAATTTTTTCAGTGACCTGTTAAAATTGGATGGACTGAATAACCATTTGAAACGTAAAATCTTGAAAATTTAACCATTGATAATATTAGCCTCGTCATAAAACAGTATTTTCACGCAACTTTACGAAGAAATTTTGTGTCATTCTCATGTTCTGAAAATGGAAGTTAACGTAAAATTAAAAAATATATATAATAACGTAAGATTTAGGTTATGACAGCCCGTTACATGATAGACGAATGAAACTAATGGACAAAAGGTTTGTCCCTCTTCCATGAACAACGAGTCACAAAGTCTGATCTCTCGATGTACATATTTACAGAAAGAATTTTGACGGTTTCTCTCTTCTGTGGATTTAATGAATTTGAGCGCATGTACAATATCGATTTATTTAGTGTAACTATTAAGTGTTGTTCTGGACCTTATGCTTTCGTGTTACACATAATAAACGTTCTGAATGAAATAAAATCTAAACATTTCTTTCTCTCTCTCTATCTCTCTATTTTATCTACTTTTCCTTTTTAGTTTAAGTATGTCATTTTTATTTTATTTACCTTTTCTGACTGAATTGTTTCTTCTATGTTAATTTACAATTTGATTATGCTCTACATTAATATAAATAAATGATTAAGCGCATGTCGCAGTTAAATTTTGCACTTTTCTACGCAGTAATTGCTTATTTAGTTTTTGCGCCATTTAAAATAGTGTATTTTTTTCAATCGCACTGCTCACAGTACTTTTGAACTTTGCTAAATAATGCACACACTGATATTTATATAGCATCCAACGCATGATATGCAGTAATGGAACTAACATTCCCAAAGTGATTCACTAAATAATTTCCGTATGCAATCACTATATATTGTGTTATTGATTGTGTCGTTGAAAAGGACCTACAAATTGCATAAAACTTATTTATTGTAAGTAAACACGTGTTAATGTTTTGTGTCACTGACCGTTACTGTTTTAAACTTGGGGTTGTTTGTAGTTGAACCGTCTGCAAGAGGAGATCAACATAACCACTAATGAACGCCTTGCTCTCTCCAAGGAAGAGTCTGTGTCCGCTCCAAGTGCGAGAGCAAATATCGCTTTGCAAATCTCGAAATGTGAGGAAAAGGTTCATGCCTTGTCGCTGCTAATGCTCCATTACTGTTCTGGGCTGCAACATGTTCAGGATTTAGAGGAGAATGATAAAGATGATATATTAATTAGTAGTACTTGTGAGTATGCTGTCGACACAGATATGGTAGCTGCAGTAAACAATAGTATTAGCATTAGTGATGAAATTGATGACACTGAGTAATCATACCAAATTAGATTATATTGAAATGTATTTATCAATTGTAACGAATTCAAGTTTTAAAGCATTGCACATTTTAATAAATATTCGTTCATCTAGCTGTGTTGGAGATAAATATATGCATCTTATTGCCCTGTTTGAATAGTCTACCTTTTAAGACAAGAATGGTAAAATTGAGAAGTTGCACAATAGCCGTGTATATGCATACCGCATTCGTTCTTGTCTCAGTCTTGTCTTGTCGTTAAATTTACAGAAACGAGTTGAATGGAATGAAAAAGGTAAGAAAATATGCCATTGATGCCTTCACTTAAATGTAAGAGGTTTTATAAAATCTGACATGGATCATTAATGCAATGTAGTGATGGGTGCTTACCTTTGTATAAAACCATGAGCAGCTGATACAGTATGAGCGTCACATTAGTAATTACAAATTAAGTTATTTAATTTTTCTTTCCTAATCAACGCCGTCACAACGCTTTCAATATATGAATCCAGCAGATCTCCTGGATACTAACTATATGCTTTATGTGCAACACTTTGATCGTGTCTGTAAGTTTCAAGTAAAATCATTAAAGTAACCATGGTGTGTTGTGTCCCTTAATGTACATTTCGGAACGTAGCAGTGTCCCCTGTGTGTTTTCCTCTCTGCATTTTGTCTGTGCCACCGTCGTTTTACTTGTTTACTGATATTTGTATGTAATTGTCCTTCATTGTTTGAAACTCGCATTTCCAAATACAGTGCATGATTGATCATATTCGCAGGTCATTCACATATCACAAACACTACACACATGGTCATAAGAGTTCGAGATGAAAATCTCCCTCTAACACCTAATTTTGACTACTCATGATTGATCGCCTCTGGTAATTACCGTAAGTCAAAACTAAAAACCGTTCAAAGTTTGTTCTACATTTCATAAAACAAATGATAACAACAACATGACACTCGAATTAACGTAGTAATTAGGAAACCCAAGCGCATTTAATTCAAAGGCGCATTAAAAATAAGATGTTTGTTGTGAAATACTGTTTTTGAAATTTGCAGCTTATTGTTAGAACATGATTTAAATCATATACTTCCGTCAGTTCCCATCTAGCTTTTCTATCCGTTTTTAACACATTTCTTCTGTATTAATAGAATCTTTGCATCTTTCACATCATCGTTAAAAGGGTTAGTCCTCCAAATTTAAATTCATGCTCCCTCGTCTAGTCGTCCAAGTCGCATAATTTTTACTTTTGTGCTTAGTTTAGTTACGACAATTAAAAATGTACTATTCGTACTGTTGATTTTTAAACGGTTTTACCATCAATAATGAAAATAGTTGTCAGATTTCACAAATGAATCTATCATAAAATACGAAAAACTAGTCCCTTTAATATATAAAAACCTGCAAGCGTGATCATAAAAAACCACAAGTATTATGTGAAGCATTTATATCCTTATAAAATGTTTCATTAATTATTCGCCCTATGTTCATGCTCCCCGTAGATTACTTAATGCTAATATTAGAGCTCTGCTGGCCTTGGGTGGCCACCAGGGATTGACTTATGGGGTCCATCTTCGAAATTACCCTTACCTTGTTGAATAGGCATCGATTTCCGAAAACAGAGTTTAAAATTCATTTTCCTTCGGGAGATATTCACAAAACAATTTTTGAACTTTGATAACCTCTGGTGACCTTAGGGTTCAACCGAAAGGGGTCAAATTTTATACAATTACAAAACTCATTATATTGTATATGCAAGCAAATTTTCAGCTATGGTTGTTATTTAAAAAAATATTGTTGACCCAAGGGGTTGGCCTCTGGAGTCTTCTTCGAACTTAACCGAGGTCTGGTACATAGGTATCTATTCCAGAAAACAGAATTTGAAAATTCATTTTCGTTCGAAAGTTAGTGCGCGAATGGTACGATGGGCATACGGACAGACAGCCAGCGCAACCTCAGTAACTTACAACATGGCTCCGTATGTAAGTTAATTAGAAAAGAAATGCGCTACTAAACATTTCCCGTACTTTTGCTTCTTGTCCATCTTAATCTGAGTTGGTGTGTTGAAACTGTGAGCTTGCAAAATATTTGATCTTGGATGAACACTGGAGGCCATAAAGGATAATCCAATATGCTGATCAAAATTTGCAAAACGTCATGTTCATTTGGATGTGTTTTTAGTCTGCCCCCCCCCTGGGGTTGATCTGATTAGGTCTTCAAACTCATACGAGCTACTTACCATCGCGATAGATGGCGAAAGCTTAATTTTAAATTCGTTTTCGTTACTAGTCATCGTGATGACGGCGAGACGAATGTGGTTAACGGACACTTACAACGATTCTAACAAGGTACACTAAAGCGCATAAAGCAGACTCCTACCATCATATGCTAATGCTTCACGCCCAGTTTTAGCCACCAACCGACCCCATTAGTACCCCATCGACCGGCATCGTACCTAGATAACCCCGCCGCGCCAACTAAACGTTCTTTAGAACTCTTAGAGAGCCAAATGGTGGCGAAGTGGATGAATCGTTAGCACTTGGAATATCAGTATGAGTTGACGTATGACTTCCATGCATCCCCTTGTTTTATCAGTATAAAGCCCCAATGGTAATGGTAATACACCTCTATCAACGTTATCCATAATGCACCGCATCCTGTAGTTTTTAAATACAGTCGACCCCTAGCTAGGACAGCATAAAATAGAGAATTGCTTGAAAATTGACATTTAAATTGAAAATATTAGAAAGTAAAAACTAATAATATTATGAGAAAAAAATATGCGCCAAAATTTTATTCATGAGTTATCAATTCCACGAGGTTATTGACTGATGCTCCTTGGCATTTAACATTAAATATTGTCGATTTGATGAAAGGGTCGAAAAAATGATTATAAGTCAGAATGGTAAATGGCAAACACTTACTTTGACACTGGATAATTCATAATTCAACTATCGCTTTCTGAAGCCTATGCAATTGTGGCAACTGAAAAATAGGTCGGCACAAATGCTCAAGAAAAAGATGTCATGCAACATTGACAACCGAAAAACGTTGATGCAATAGTGCAACCCAAATTTCCTACAACGCTCACATGGCGACTTGGCGACATGAGTCGCATAGATTACTGTGAATTTAAAAATATTATGCGCTTACTCTCTTAAGGAGGTCCTCTGTGGATATTAGTAGAGCGCTTAAAACATCGCAAATTATTGAATAGAGTAAGTGCGTGTAATTATTACCTAGTGTGTTTTATATAGGGAATGGGATATTGGGTGGTTTGTAGTATTTAAAAATCTAAAATTGAAAGTCTGAAATCCAGGAGTAATACATTTACTACTAATTGGTGCAAAATTCGAGATATTATAATAAATAGTATTTAAATAGCGTCAATTTTTTAATCACCATTTTTCTGATTTTGTAATTAGTTTTTCAGGATCAGGATCATAAATTGTAGTTTTTTAAATTAATATTAACAAAATGCTACATAATTGTTTGACATTTTTTCCGTCACGTGGTTCAAGTTCACGTTGAAGGCAAGGACTGTAATGTTCTTAAAGGATATGAAAATAATTTACTCATTGACTCATAAAAGCATTCTAAAGCAGGACTTAATTGCGTCGGACAGATTATATTTGTAGGTTATTTTCGCAATTTTCCTTGAAATTAGTGTATTGATACATCTATATTCTTCATATTATTTCTACTAAATTGCAGTTAATGACCTGTATCAGACATAATTAAGAGACTGACATAGTTTAATATGGTATATCGTATCGTGGTTGCCATCAATTTCGTTTTTTTTTTCAATTGCCAATTCTACATGCATAATTTTTTACAGTTGCCAGTATTGCACTTTCATGTCTAAATGTTTCCGGTAAAGGAGTTTGCCAATTGACATTCTGACCAACCACGGATAAAACAAACGAAGGAAAATTGAAACATTCGTTCACATCATTCCTTGTATGCCCATACTGCTGCATTCTACCAGATCCTACGCTATACACTGACAAGGATTGTATAAGTAGCAATTCATTTTTTAATGTCAAGTTAAGTAACGACCAGCACGGTTGTTAAATAATAATAACAGTGGAGTCAATGTTTTGTTTCTTTATTTGTGTCTTTCAGATGAACCGATCGAATTGGTGAGATTGTTCCACCGCTCCAAATGAGAAATAAATGTATCTCTTTTCAATAGTAAGTTCAATATAACCTATATGCAATACACTGATCATAAGCCTCCGGGCCCTGACATTCGGAGTGGGTGATGAGCTGGAGCAATCCGTTGCTATCAACTTGGACATCGGTTTAATAGTAGTAGTAGAAATGACGTAAAATTGAATGTTGTAACATAAATTATTGAATTTATTATTTGAAGCATCTCACAAAATTACAGCATTAGCAAAGGAACAGATCCTTTGTTTACGTTTTGTCGATAATGTAAAATAATACAAAATGTAGATCAAGAGATGTACAAAACTGAACACCACATATTCGTCAGCACTACCGTGGAAAAATTTATCAAAAAATCAAACCAGATTAAATTGTAACTGTAGTCAAATTACTTTCTTATGTTATCGTAAATCCATTTTAAGTAATGAGATATTTTTGTATACAATGCCGGTTGACCGGCATGGCCACAACGCGATGGTCCTAGAGAAACAACACCTAACTGAAAGAGTCGCAGTGTGTTGCCCAATGATTTCGGTCTGAGAGGCATCATTAACGGACCACCGCTATCCTAAATTATAAAATTACATTACCTTTAAGTTTTTTATTGTAAAACAATTAAAATTAGCATGCCTTTCAGAAATACTGAACTGAGTCTACTTACGCCTTTGCAGGAATCCATACCTTCGTCACCGCCGGCACAAAACTAAACGAGAAGAGGGTTACAAGAAAGTAAATAAAATTAAAAGTAATAAAAATAGTAAAACCTGAAGAATTTAATATACTATCTACATCACCTATAATATAATATACAAAACAAAACTCACTCTTCCATCATCCAACTGGTCTCCAAAATTTTCCTTGTGCGCATAAAATCTATTACATTGATCCATGGATACCAACCGTAATTTTACAACCTGCAATACCGGTGCATTATCTGGGTTGTCATACGCCAGTCGTCCCCATCCCGATACGAATGCTTGATTTTCAGTACCAGATCGTAGCAATTTTTCTCCACGTGGAATACAGACCGGACTAATATAAGCTAATGCAACATACAAAAAAATGTTTGGAGTTTGAAATCGGTTTACAATTGCATATGTATAATTTGCACATGGTGAATTCATTTAATACGCTACAGTTGCCAAAACAGCATGTTTAACTTTAAATACTGAAAAATCGTACGTCCTAATGCAGCGTGCTTCTTTAGCCTGACCAAAGCAATATCGTTCTCTCTACTTTTCTTTCTGTCATAGTCCTCATGAGGAATCACTTCCTCAATTTCCATGTCCTGGACGGGTGGGGCACATAACTTTCGTCCCGATTCGGTATTCTCACAATCAATTTTGTTTCGTTGGTCGTATTCTCCAAGGCGAATCGTTTTTCTTGTGACATTAAAATAATAGTTTTTATTATGTGTGTCACTCAAAGCAATATTTTAAATATAACTAAGGACAACTTACAATTTGTAGCCGTAAGGCAAATTTGCTACACAATGTGCTGCCGTTAATACGTATCTACTATTTATGAGGGTCCCCCCGCATGCATACTGCGGAGTCTCGTTTTCAGCTACAAAATTAAGTAAATCAATGCCTGTAAGGAACTGGGGAAGCAAAAAAGACGATCAATGCAGTTCTTTTAATTTAATTAATGATAATTTTACCTGCAAATCCCAGTAACGCCATCCAGGGATAGGAACCCAACCCTGCGTCCTGACCACCAATAATTCGATCAGCTACGCTTTGATCTGTCAACATTGATCGTCCACAGTCACTGATGTTAGGAAGTAAGTAATAGTTTTTATGTGCTGCGATGTCTTGTGTAAGCAGGTCATGAGTTGTTGGAGCGGGACGTGCTGTTCGATATGTAGGTCGTGTCGTTGTTGAGGTAGTAGTTGTAGACGGTTGTCTTGGCGTTCCATTGCCACCATTGTTTTCCCCTGTTGACGATTTCGGACAACACACTCTTGGCTGCGAACCTGATATGTCACAAGTAGAGTCTTGTAGGTACAAAATGTCGGCTGGGCTAATTGGATGCTTTTTCAAGATTTGGAACAACTCTTTGCAATTTCTCATGGGAATACATTCTCCAGGCTGGTTCTTAGGAGTCTTGCAAAAGTCACCTAGTCAGACATATTTAGTTTATAATTAAAGTGAAACGTTTTTTGTAGTTTTGCATTTTTAAACGAAACATCTAAAGAGATATTTAATTACCAGCAGCTGCTACAACTGATCCCAATACCAAAATTGAAAATGTGTAAATGTAGGTCCACTGTTGATGGACAGTAAATGACTTCATTGCTCCTCGTTTATTTAATTTTAATTCAATAGATAATATACTGACATGCACGGTCACGGGTCACGTGGAAAGTTCAGTGAACTAACGATTGTCAAACTAAAATTCCATTAACGCGCAATAAGTTAATATCAAACGTTAAGCTAAACCATTTCCAAATGAAGTTGCTTCATGCTCTTATTGTAAACACTTACTGGTCGAACAGCTAAAATATAAATAGCATTTGTCCATGCTGCTCTGCATGAAGAAAAACAATGTACGTTACACAGAAAATGAAACATATTAACTGCCATGTACAAATGTAAATAAATGTAAATGTATGTGAAGTCAATGCAAAGTCCCTGCAACTTGTAAACCTGCTGTTGAACCATATCGTAGATGAAGTTCAAAGTCATTAGAAACACTGACGAAAGAACAAGTGTACGTTATACTAATAGTACCTCATTATTATTCTAATACCTGTCTTTCTTTTCTAATGTTAAGAGTAAGAGAGGATTGTCGCCACCTTCCAGATTTTTGTTGCCGTGTCGCGTCTACGGTCGCATCGGACACCTAATCCAACCTTCCATACAGGTAGGGAAATTCATAGCAAGTATTTCCTTTCATTAAAACTTCTGACATTGCATATACCCCATTGAATACGGAATTTCCGCATCCAACATACATACCTAAAAGGACGAATCCATTCATATATGGTGTATCCTTGACCGAAGCTGGCAACTCATTCTCACCTGTTCACATGAAAAGGATTATATACACCTTTACCTGTGGTGCGACATCGTCTTGAATGACTCCTTAGCTTGTTTTTTACAGGGGAAGAACTACGGAATAAAGCTTGTTTATCCTCCCATATGGGAGGAGGGAGGGAAACTGCATTTATGCAACGTAGTTTACACTGGATAGCGACGGTAAAGAAGTTCGCGCCCAAATGATTAGCGTGTTTTCTCTACAAATTCAGGGATTTTTAATTATGTTAATGAGTCGATTGTCAGAAACTACATCTGAATGAAACGGAGTTGACGTTATTGCGATATACATCGAAATCACCGTTTTCTTTCATCAGACGGCGTCCTGTTTAATTGTTTCTGATTAATAATTTTTATTTTTAACCCGAGTCAATGTACAAGACAAGTCACTTGTAAAAAACTGATATGCCAGATGCGGACCAGATTTTTTTGTATTACGGAAGAAACATCTACAGGTTGTTTGTAATGCCAATGTACAGATAATTTCAGCAATTTCTAGCGTCAAATATTATTGAGACAAAACTACAGTAATGCATATTAAATATTAATAACACATTTAATAAGAAATTACTATGATAACGGTTTACAAACAAATATTTTTGTAGAAATAATAGTGCATGTTATGGTAATTGTTAATTGGTATTTAGTCGCATTCGCATATAGAACATTACAAAAGGAGTGTTATAAAAGTTTGTTAAATCCTTGTCCTAATAAGTTATGTACATAATAAAATACATTATAATAAAGATTTAGTGAGGTAAAATAATTTTTTTATATATCTAATCCAACCAACAATCTTCAATTGGATTCATAACCACAATTACCTGAGTTGCGTGGTTCACACAACCCGAAAACTATAGCAGCATTTTCGTGACATTCGTAAAAGAACGAAATATTTTCTACATGAAGGTACACATCCAATATTACGTTAGGGTGAACGAACGCTCCACATCCTAAAACAAAGGGAATGAAAAGTCGAAAAGTTTATAAGCCTTAAATAAGCTCAGTTCCGTGAATTTTCTCTTACACTGTACCGGCGGCATAAAATTGAAGCGGTCCATAAAACCTGTTGTAAACAAAAAGTTTGCTTACTTACCGTACCAGAATATTCACACACATGCCGATGACTCTGACAGCTTTACGCATTAGACCTAACTCGTCAATGTAACAAATATAAACACTTTATTGCCGCGTTGAGTAACATCGATTATTGGAGACATGCTTCCATGTTGTTACCAACAAAGTTTAAAATTGATGCTGTACAAGGATCAGTTTGCATAATTACAGCTTAATACATGTGTATTTAATCATTGTAAAATACAAGCTGGTCCATAAATATATACTTTCTCCGTATTTTGGATCTGCAATACAAAGACAGGCTATGCAGCTAGGTACTTGACTGGTGGTGATGAACTGTCTGCCAAATCATTGCAGATGAATACTTATTTTTTGTTATTTTCCTTTCCGTGTGTTGTGCACGTTTTCTTTGTTACTGCTCATCGGGTCACTGAATGAACAGGTTAATTGCACGATAATACATTTTGCACAAACGTTTAAAGTTACAACGGAAAAATGCGTATACAGAAAAACGAGGAGAAATGCCATGTCGAGTGAGGGGAATCTAGCGGAAATTGCGCATTAGAGCATGCAAAAATGAGAATCAGTAAACTGACAAGTATTAGTGTGCTTTACCATTCCTCATCATCATAAAAATCCGTTCTGCGAAATTCGTCTATTTATGCTTCCACTTCAAAAAATGAACTTGTTCTACGCAACGAAAACAACGACGTTAATCTCTGAAAAACACTCCAACCAACACACTCTCTCAGAAATCAGGATGATGATGACGATGATAAAGATAACTACGTATCATACAACAACAACATACACTATGAAACATACAAGCTGCAAAATCGCAACAACGCAACATCCCATCTAAACGAAAATTGTTAACCTCTATATGCTATCACAATATATCAGTTGATGCTACTGACTATCAAAACATCAAAGCATCTTGCTTATACAGGCAGAGATCCAATATATTTATCGTACTATCCAAAACAAACGATATTTTATTTAAAAAACTGTAAACATAGGTGCATAATTACATTTACACTTTGTACTCTATAGGGTCCATGTGCTCTACCCTGTTTTGTTTGGTACAACGCAGTAACTGTCACGTTTTCATCATCAGCTAACAAAACACAGACATTACTTATCAAGAGTAAATGAGTTCGTTTGAAATCGTCATTGAACACGCTGCTGGTGCGCAAAATCATATTGAACTGCACTCCAAGTTAGTAATGCTTTGTTACAGTGCAGTAGTGTGTATTAGTGAGCACATTTAAAAAGTCCATATACAACATCGCTTCGCTGAGGATGACAAAGAAGAGCAGAACAGATCATCTTGTGGCTTTTTCGATTCTCTCGCGTCGATGAAGAAGAAAGAGGCAAAAGAAGATGAGTATGAAGACGAAGAAAAAGAACATTGAACATGGATATTTTAAATGATGATGATCGTATTCAGGACAATTTACGTACACATTTCCTACGCATTCGCCTTTGTACAATCTTATATGTATTTGCTGCTGGGAACGTCCGTGTGCATTCTCTATGATTCGCAAGATACAATGTGTAGCAAAATCATTCAAGCGAAATTCGAATTAGTGTGCGCACTTTTAATGCTACATTTAACATTTCCATTACCACTTGCCTGACCACCATTGGCCACAGGATATATCACGCAAAGTGGAGTAATATCTTCGTGTTATGGTACGGTATAGTAAAAATGATCATTAAATATCAATATTTTATAATTGCACGCCCAGAGCCAATGGCTGACTGATAATTCTAATAACTGCTTTAGGTTACGTAAGAATTAACCAAATATGTGTGAACTAAATTAGGCGTAAGCAAATGCCTTTAATCCAGAAATATGATACATAAGAGTCAAATTTCGTTTGGTCAACCGTGAGAAATTAAAAATGAGAAATAATTGAACTGTATAAATAATATATTTATAAAAATTTATAAAACCATAGAGAAAGATGCAGAAAATTGTGCGTTCTAGACAATCGCTAAAATTTTAATAGAAATTTATGACAGAGACATTTGCCATTATTTTTCCGTTCCAGTAATTTACTTCCGCAGTTGGATAGTACATTAATTCTCCATCCTCCATCTATCTCCTTATCATGGACATTTGTCTTTTACTGTACTCCAGAAATGCTCCCACTGGTCAGCATCACATTCACATTCATTGTGCACCGCTATGTAAAGATGAAAAGTCATTCCTAAAAAATGTCTCCAATACGTTTGGCGCTAGCGGAGCCCATTCGCTTGCAATGAAGTCTTGTTATTTTACGTACCCCAAATCGTATCACTCACTATATCTTTGTCTATTATGCCAAATGGAGAAGAAATGTTTGGGAAGGTTTATACCTCATAGGATTATTCATGGTGTCCTTTTCTACTTTTCTGTTTCGGTTTATGTCTCCACTCCATGTCTTCACGTGCTTGCATTTAAGCAAAAAAATATTGCAGCACCCTCCTTCTGACGATAGTATCATTATTTTAGTAGGCATTATCACGAGGATGAATAGAGTTTTAAGAATACGATGCGCTTATGACGATACTATTGCATTACATAAGATACTATATGCCATTCATGGCGCATGGAAATACCCCGATGTTTTACTGCCTTGCGCCTTTTTTTATTCCTGTGCATCCGATGATGATCCGAACACCACCGCCGTTGTCAAGAGAAGACAACAAACAGCGCGGAGTGCACGACTAAGCTAACCTTTAAAACCGGTGAGATTTTCAAACACCAGTTCAATTGGTGTTCAAGCTCGGCTCTGGAATCAGCTTTTCAAGAAGCGTTCGTCGTATACAACATTGCTTTTTATAGCACTAGTCACAAAGACGTATGTACTTGTCTTGTCACAACATCAACAGTGCATCAGCAATCAACGCCTTCACAATAAAAACAGCTTGCATGTTCATTTTGTTGGATCCGTGAACCCCAGTAAGTTGTCTGCATTTTAATTTTTTAAAAAAAAATTTACATTAATATTATTAAAAACAACAATTGTTTACAAGACTGGCAGTGCATCTATTAAAAAATCACTCCTGCGATTAAGAGGTTTTAACAGTCAATCAATTCGTGAGAAATAATATAGGTTTGGTTGATTAGACTGTCCATTAGCACGTAGCAATTCTTTGATTCACGATAAAAATTCAATATTCACAGTCGTACATAATTTGAAATTCAAGCAAATTGTGCAAATTAACACCATTTCATTGTGGTGTCTTTTTCCGTTTGCAAGTTCCACGCTGTTGTTGAAAGCCAAAGGCACTGCAAATTGCAAGGCTTTGAGGAACCACAAATGATGCTAGGTACCCACCTTACATGAAGCAGATAGGCACACACAAACATACACATACATTTCAAACATGCACAAGAAAAAGGAAGTATTATTTGATTTTTAAGCAGAATGTTGGCCGAGAAGTACTAAAGTCAATCTTTTTGCCATTAAAAAATGCTTGTACACCGTTTTGCTGTTTCTTCCTTGGTATATGAAAAGCACTCAGTTGAAGCCAACAACAAAGCGTCGTTGTCATTCAATCATTTCTTTGAAACTTATGATTATTATTTATTACTTCATCCGACACACATACATAAAAAAGCATTATTCAACACAGTCAGTCATCATCAAATCTCCACCTGCTTTTAATCCATTCATTCAATTGCTTCCTTGTCCTATCCTGTCTGTCTGTCTCTCTCCACGGAACTAAGGCATAAAGCACACAAAAACAACATTGTGTTTTGAAGTCACTCAAGTTTAGATAATTTGTACCAAAAAGAGTTTATATTATGATAAGAACAGAAAGTGTTTGCTAGCTCAGCGAAACCAAAGTTGCTCATGAGTGAGAATTTGAGGACTGACCATCCTATCTGAACAAGTACGTACACCAGCTTCCCCGTTTGTGTGAGAAACCTGTGCAAAAAAGGTTGAATGAATCATTTTTACACTGTTAGCAATACTGCTACCATAACTGGTCATATTAAAATACTACGTTGCAATTCCTTTGCTCTAGAGAAGTACGTGTAGCGTTTATGATATCACATGACTACCTCAGTAACTTGATTATTGCGTCTTGTCTGCATCAGTCGTGGTTCGCAATTTTGTAAAAGACAAAAGAAGATTTTAGCTTTACAAAAAACCAGCATTTGCAATTGATGTAATGACCAAAAACGCCAAAAACAGTGGAGCTAGAGATTACAGACAGGACAGAGACAAGTAGTAGAGAGAAGCAAGGTAAAGAGGTCGTAGAGGAAAAATGAGAACTACTAGGAATTAAACACAACAACGTGTCTATTCTTGATTGCAGCAACACAGTCTAAATATTAAATAATAGTAGTAGTACGTACGTAGTGGCATCCACTTGAAAGATATATTTATGCTGGGCATACAATTTTTTATGGGGGTAAAACAATCGCCAGGAGCGTGATCTAGGTATGCACTCTGTTTGTGCACAAATAATCAGTTTTCAATATATATTCTCTTGCTTCTCTTAACGCAACAGCAGCAAATGACAACGACGCGACGAATTATAAATAGTTAGGCTATATACATTCATCAGCTACACAGTTTCAGTGCATTGATTTGATAATCCATTAGTAAATAGTTCATCCATCAGTAAGCTCGCACAAAATGCTATTTTGTGGTACGTCGTAATTGTAGAATAATATGTATGAATGTACCGATGCAGTATATCACGCATTTTTAGGCTTTTAGTAGGTAAACACAAACACTACCTGTTTGGCAGGTCGGCCAGCCAAGTTAACTAGGTACGACAATGAATGGAATGCAGTAGTGGTGGTGCGGTGGTAGTGGTAGTATAAGTATAAGTAGTCGCATTGACACGTTCATAAAAAATAATAATAACAAAGGCATTATATAATAACAATAATAATAAATATCTGATTAAGTCTCCGCGAGAAGAGGCCGTTTGAATATAAAGAGCAATTATCCTTTCGATTATTATTATATTAGGCAGACCTTATGTACTTCACGTTGGTAGGTAGCTTCATTATGTAAGAACGGGCACGCGACACACACGTACAGTGGGTCAACGAGTAGACTATAATAGTCTATAGAGAAGGTACACAATGTTTTATTCCTTCACAAGAATGAACGAATCCACAAAATAAAATTTTTCTCATGCAAGCGCTTTAAAAATTTATCCTGCTTGCTATGTCAAGGGAAAAAAGACTATATATTAATAAATGGGTTGCAAGGAATTATTATCAACGTTACCATCATCGTTCACCCCAAAAATTATGCTAAATTTAATGGACAACTTCTTGTACTCACTTATACTTTTGCTCACACCAATACATCGATTTTTGTCGATAATTACACATTTTAGCAAAAGTTCGTACCTGTCCAACGTAAAATTACTTAAGCTGGTTGTACGCACATTATTTAAAAGTGATATGCTCAATGATCTTTATATATAGACAACTATGCACTTGTGCCGTTGAGATACCTATAAAAGGCATATACATTTAAACAGCTAAAAATTCCTTCACAACTGTAACTTAATATAAAAGGATTTAATGATGCACAGTGCACAGAGAACAAGAATTTAACTGACCATCCAATTTTTTTTACAAATAGGACGCATGACTGCATTCTCAGCCCTCTACAACGGTAAGCAAGCATCAAGCATCACCTTTGTTTATGTTTGGCTTTTGTGTGTAATTAAATAAGGCCAACTATCAACAACAAAGGGGAAAAATCACCTCTGTTTCAATATTACAGTCAAGTTTTGTACTGTATCAAAAAATTGTCTTTAAAGAAAAGAAACATTATTTCGTCTGCAGAGGTAGTAGTATATCAACATTAATGCCATATATATTTAGCTGTGAAGTTACCTATAAACAACGTGCGATGCAAGACCAGTAATTGCGTTGATGATAATTTGAATGTGATATGCTTACAGCAGGCATATATATACATCGTTAATATAGTCCGTTTTTGTTATAGAAAGAGATAGCATACAATTTCATACATATTATGGCTATTACGATTTTGTTGGAATATTTACTCTATTTTGTTGCGATGAGTAAACTAACAAAAGGAGTACTAATGTTAACTTCGCCACAACGACACACACACACACACACACGCATAAAATATTATAATAATGTAGTGTTATGTTATGAGTCAAGCAAAATAAAGCAAAATGGCAAGCACATACATTATATTCAATATTGTTTCGAGATAGGGAAAACGACGTCAAAGTAAATATAGGAAACACAAGATAAGAGCATGTGCGTGGAAAGGTATGACCGAGGGAGCGAGAGAGAGAGAGAAATGATGCACAGAAGAACAAAGTGTTTGGGAGCTGTGGCGACCCATGAATCTTGGCCATCAAATTATTGAGACTTGTAAACTGTCAGCAGCGTTCTTTCCGCAGATCACAACAATAGCTTCTCATTCAATGTTACGATGTCTTTGAAGAGTGTTGTGCATTTTTTGTTGGTCGTGAACTAAAATACGCCTCAAAATTAAACCAGTAGGAGTGATTACTAAACATGTCTGCATCATATGAAATAATAATCGGACTTGAGTGTTTTAAACTGGCAGGTGCTGCAACATAAAAAGCCGGTAATAAATTTCGTGTTAAATTTTCTTTTAGATTTTTGTCACCAAAGTGAGAAACAGCAGAAATCCATAGACAAGTTCCAGTTCAAATTGGAGGAGACCAGGATTTTTCTCTTGAGAAATACTGGGAAAATTCTTGTGTCGCTATAGCAATATTTTGTTACCTGCTTCTGTTTAACAACTCTACAACACAGATTATTTTTCAGTATCACCCATAAAAATTCATTGTATCATTCGTACTGCAAAAAGTGCCTTTCGAGTGGTGTTGTTTATGTGTAATTCTACCACAACAACAACAACAAAAAACTTCAAAGCATCATCAACAGCCATCCGTCATCATCATCAACAACCACACAGCATCACCCGTACATAATTTTGTTCGGAGTTTTTATTGTTAGAGAAGAGCAGCAGACAACTAATAATCCCACGCGTGCCACAAGCTCACAAGAAAGCATTAAAATGAGACCAAAGCTTTCCGATTTGACAAACAATCAGGCCGAGGATCAGACCAATGCTGCGGAGTATCATCAAGCAATGATGTGCACCCGGTTGGCTGGAAGGGCCATAATTCGCGTTGTTGGGCGCTGCAAGGACGCTCAGGAGAATGAAAACTTGGGTAAGTACAAACCAGAAGCAGTAGTAAGTAGCCAAGCCAAACAATACATTTGCAAACAGTAGACTACTGGGTAGACAGACAGACGAGAGTTGGTCCGTGCTTGGAGAGTTGGTTACAGTCTCATATTGAATGAATAAATAGGCGCATATCATCATCATTACAATAATGAAAACACTGACGACGACGCGGATAAAAAAGGAGCTTTACTACTACTACTACTTACTGGTTGCGGTGGTAGTGGTGGTGGTGTGGCGTCAAAGCACGGTAGTGCGTGATGACAAAAAAAGAACTAGCAAGGTCACATTTGCAATACATTACGTTAATCATGTTGTCATTTGCAAAAATGCTTTGTTCTCCTACAATTTTGCTTACGTTTGAAAAATTGAAATCATCATTCATTATATTGCGCGGCGTTGTGCTCTTGCGACCTCATCAGATAGATTACCTATGCAATTTTTTTGAAGTTGCTCGACAATATTTTGTTTGCTGTTCGTAATTGTAAGTCGCAGGAAAATATGAGTTTCTTGTATACCAGTTGGTGTGCCCCTATTTTACTTTTGACTAAAATGGGACACACAACACACATGTAGGGAGAGTTGATGCCAGCAGAACAACTGATTGAGTTCGGTATATCTTAATGCTTGCGTCGTACGTTCTCTCTGTCTCTCTGAGGTTTTTCTATTTTTTGCAGGATGATACAGAAACTGGGCTTGATAACACGTCGTTGCATTGCGTTGAGAGTCTATATTTATTCCTCCTCTGTAACTTTGAGTAGGGATTTCATTATTTAAACCAACTTACGTTTTCATCGAGACTACAAAGCGTACATGATTGCTCAAGTTTTTAAAAGCATCTTGTGTACTGCAGACATGAGGCAACACTTTAGAGTCGGTGTATGTGAATCAGCATGGTATTACCATCGTCAAATGAGTCATCATGATCATCATCGCCACCGTGTGATGTTGCCATGTAAAAGGAAGATTAGAGCTCTGATAAACTGTCGTGGTTGTGTAGGTAGGAAAGTACATGGGTAAAGTGGTAGATCGTCGCGGCTTTTGAAAAGGTTTTTTTTTCGTACCCAATTTATGACATTTTTTTATGTTTTTTTATCTGAATTGCTATACAAAATAGGGGAAGTTGTCGCGTTGTCCTGTCTGTCACTCACTGAGAGACAGCAATTTTTGAGGACTTTGCCACTGTCACTGCCAGCGATATAAAAGGTGTTAGTGAATAGTACCGTGCTGCGCATGACCATTGTCATCGCTTTTTTTGTATGTCCATTGAAAGTCAAGCAAGTAAGTGCAAGAGTAGTCAATTGTTGTTATTGGCCGTGCGGGGTTGTAGCTAATAATGTAGAAAATTTGAAACCAGGACGAGAAACCGTTTATTATCAACATGGCAAATGAAGTTACCCGTGTGGTGCACCGCTGCGACGACGCTAAAGAAACGGAATCATTAGGTAATTTTCTTGGAACGACGATATTTAATTATATCAAATATATTATTCATAAGATATACCATGTTTACGGTTTAATTACCTATTTAGACAGGGTGGTAATGAACTCAAGCTTAAAAGGCGACAAAAATACGTAGAGCTAACAACGTTTTATTTTTTTTATTTTGATCTTATATAAGGTGCCAATAATAAATTCTGGGAATATAGTAGCAAATTAGATACGAAGAAAAAAAGAGAAAGGTCAAATACTAGAGTGCATCATATTCTATATTTTATCATTTTATATTGTTACGATTAAGTAGTCGACATTTTATTGGCTATGCTTTTGCCTCTTCCCCTTATCCACTTTATCCAGACAGAACGAGTCGGATACGTAGAAAAAGAAGCAGAGTGTGACAACAACACACAACACACTCTATTTTTGTGGAAAAGAAGTAGACATGTGTGATCTTTTTTGAACCGAGAAGTTTGTCTTCTGAGTAAGTCATGTGCTTTCCGAAAAATATTAGCCTGATGCGTAAAACAAGTTTTTGCCTGCACAGACGATGAAGTTTCATTCGCTCTGCACAAAAATACTTGAGAGTTCGAGAGGAAAGAAAGCAGGGAGCAGAAAGCAGATAGAGCTGCCAGGATTTCGTAAAAAAAACAACCAGATACGATGTTATCATGGTAGCAGGGACACACGCCGTTACTGGTGCTGCTGAGAGTGGTACAGTACTAGTTCATTTACGAATATTGACTGCGTGACTATGCAGTTACTTGTGTTCGTTCGAGCACGTACACAAAAATAAAGAGAGAGAGAGGGGGGAGGAGGAGAAGACTGTCGTTAGATGTAACGACAGAGTTGTGTTGTTCATTTATGATGCCCGAACTGCTATGTTGGATATGAGCCCGATAGAGCAAACTTCATAAACCCGAGGAGCCCGATCATAAACATGTTATTTATTAACAAACAACTAAGTATACAAATGTCACGTAATCATCAATACATAAATTTTATAGAACTTGTAAATTTGACGTTTTATAAAAAAAACAATTTAATTGTGCAAATGTGGGAACATACAAAACTACTTTATAAAATAAACATTGTTTCTACTAATTAACATGGTTACATGCATAAATTAGCAAATTGAATGCGTAGCAATTCTACTCAGCTTAACGTCAAGTTGGTTTAAACACCCCAACAAAACGAAGAGGTTGTTACTATTCCATTGACAGCCGTAGTCGTCAGTTTTACAAAGGCGCCATTATTTGCTGTCACTTTGGTGACCTGAATGAGCTCACTGTAACGGTAATTTATGTATGTGTTGACTGACTTTTTATATCATATTTTATACTTCGATGCACGAAGTTTGCTGTTGCTTCTTTAATTCTTCTTTTGACCGAGCTCATCCAGCAGCGAGCCGAGTTGGCAGAGCGAGACGCAGGCTCGCTGAACCGAACCTCAAATACTCGAATTGAAAAACCCGAACGTTGAAAGCTCGATTGCACTACTGTTAAACTTCAAACGCGAGCGGGCATCGGGCTCAACGCGACTCTCCGTGAAACTGGAATGGAAAGCTGCTTCCATTCTGAGAGCTATAAAACGGCTGTGCGAATCAACACATATGCTGCGTGTAGCGTTGCAAAAGGCGATAAATAATAAAAACATGTCAACGTATTTGTAACTCAATAAGCGTAAAAGTCCTTTTTTTGTATTATAAAACTTCATACCGCTTTTAGTAATTTACGATTGTCTGTTGATTTATTTTAAATAGAGCTTGAAGTAGTAAGATTTTATGGATTTATATACAGTTTCACGGCTGTGAAGTCAAAAACAACAAAAACTCGTATTCATCACTAATAGCAGGTTTAACCGTGGAATAAAATCCCTTACGATATTCACATGTGTTTGTCTTGTGTAACGCCATGATCATCATTAATTTAAGCTCTATACTATATTTACAAGTTCCCGTGCCGAAATAATTACCTTCTCTCCCTGGGAACTATCGAGTAAAACGTATTTTGTTAAAACTGAGGAAGTCTATAGATGTGGTCATGTGTGTAGGTACACAGTTTTTATTTGAAAATAAAATATCATGTTGACTGACTTAAAATAATATTCTATCATCAAGTTAAAAAATAGTAGCAACAGACAAGTAAACAGGAGCCGTGCATGTGATGATCAGATTTGTTTAAACTCGATGTTAGCTTATCATCATGGTATTTCCGGGTTCCTAAAGTTATCGACGTTATCTCTCAACCATTAGTTGGATCCACAACAAATGTTCAACATGGATTTACAACAACAACAATAACAACATCACCTAAAGTACAACAACTAAAATAAATATTTTGCTTTGTAATTAGGTAAACATGTTAGTTTTCAAGTAAAAAGGCTACATTATCACCACATACACGTAGATAGCATGCTATAGCAGGGCACAGGATAAAAAGTAACTAGCCACTACGCACGAGAAGCAAAAGAGGACCGGAAAGAATAAACCATTTTTCGCTCCTCAACGGCAATAAATTTATGCGTCGTAGATAATGAGTCAGAGTGCAATGCAATGCAATGGTAATTGGTAATGGTAGCTCTGTACACAGTAGTAGTAGTAGCCATTTGAATGAGACACGCCAGAAGAGCATTTAAATGTAGACCAAAAATGAAATATCAATATAACGTAACGGCCAACAACAGCGTACCTAATTCATAATATCCCCATTTACCGTAATAAATAAACACGACACATATCGCTGGCATGGGCTACTGCATTGAGGTAATTAATTATGACGCATTTTTTTCTGTTCCTACTATTCCTTCTGCTGGTGGTAGTTCAACAATGAACAAGACAAATGGCACATTATACAATACAGCGCGCAAAATTCTGGCGTTTTGTGTAGAATGCAGAGGCGAGCTGTTAAGCACACGGTGTAGCACATATTATGGTATTAAGAAGTGGGCCTTTGTTTGGAAAGAGTTTTGAGTTGGTGATTAATTGAACAGCCCTTATGTCGTTATTAGTGCGTGACAGCTAAAAATAATTAGCTCGATCATTATCTTACGAGAACGGGAGGAGAGACCTTTATACGAATTAGTGAGGAATTGTTAGGTATTACTATGATTCATGGTGGCATATTATCATTTACGCATAATTACCATCGTAATACATATTTATGAATTGATGGTGAAGTTGAGAGAACATTCAAAGCAGCTTACTGCTCTGCATAGTCGTATACGCGGAGTAATTCAAGGATTTAGAACAAAATCGTAGAACACTGCTATTTGGGCTGTTACGTAATTAATGTACGCTGTAACAGTTCTAAACAGACAAGTTTTATGGCTGCCAATAAAAATGAGTAATAATGCGATCGCAGAGATTAACCAATTGGGAACTTGTGATGATTTAAAGAGGTTTATTGGTTGATGGTGAACCAGCATGTAGTGATCTGTCAAAGGGTTAAAATGAGTGTTCGTACTTGTATTGGCGCGATAATTAAAATAGTTACATGGCCTACGGGCGTACCTAAGAAGTATTTAATTGCCCTCTCTGCTGATAATTTAGACCTACTTTTAATTCATTACTGCGATGACGATGTCACAGGTGAACTGTTTTTGTAGAAGTGGACAGACAATGTATTCCTAATTATTAATTATGTTAAATCTATTAGCGTAATCAGTAATTAATTCTTAATTTTGATCAGGTGTAATTGTAGGAACAACCATTGAGAAATAAAGACGAATTGCTAAATAGGTTGGTCTGCTTGTTTAAAATATTTCTTCAAGTCAATACACGAATGATGTGAGAAACACTTTCGTCTTCGTCTGCACGTCTATTTTTAGCGGGAAACAAAAAATAACCAGTCAATAGTCGTTGAGTTTTATGTACACGAACGAAACATCAAATGTCAATATTAGACGTCGTTACAACAATTCAACAAAAATAGAAACTTACAAGTAACCGGAAAATTCTGTTTAATCGGAATTTCAATTGCAGCTTGCAGTCACATTGAATAAGTAATTTGACATGTGTGAAATGACTTTTTACTGATTCCGCATAAATAAATACTGGAAGGTACTGACTCTTCACGCGTTAGGATAAAGGGTCCCAAAAAATCGTTTATTATTGTTATAGCTATCCATTCCATATGCATGTCCATTTACAAATAGTGCGAATGTAAACCATTTTTGATGCAATTCGGATCAAACAGCCCTTTTCCGGTTATTTGTTGGTAATGATATCTGTGTCAAAAGCACACGTACTTTTTTTTTTTACCGTATTCTTGCTTTTCCATCTGTTCCATGGTGAGTGGTGGCTGATGATGACAGGCCAATATATTGCATTTGTGTTGAACGTGTATATTGCTTTCGGCTTTGCTATTGTAATTGATGAATGGATGACTATGACGCTATTACGCTATGCAAAATGCAACACTCGATGTCAACCGGATCTACCAAAGAAAGAGTCAGTCAGCATTACTTAGCATTGGCAACGCAATGACTTCCACGTAGGAGTAGTATCATAGTGAACCGTCATCGTTTCATCACGTGCCGTTTTCCTTCAGTTTAACGCTGACTTGACTTCGTATCCAATTGAAAATGAACGTTTCTTGTGAGCATTATCATTATCATCATGAATTACATATGTACCATTCTATTAGTCGTAGTTTCAAATTCAATAGACGGCCTTGGTTCGGGATACCAAAAAGGCTAAAATTATTGTACAGGAATGAACCTATTCCACAATACCGGCACGGTAGCGTCAATAATAAAAAAATAAACGCATTTTCCAGAGATTAATGGTCAACGTAGAATTTTACCAAAATTCGTACAGAATGTTAAAATTTGTTTCAAAGCTTGGCATACCCTATGGAAGAAGCACCACGAAAACCACAGAACGATGATTAGTTCAAAACTTGAGAGGAATAAAAATAATGTCAATAGGAACATCTTGTTTGGATTATTTTTTAATCCTTGCAATTGCCACAAACATAAGCCCGCCTCAGCAGCAAACTAATGCGCCGTAATGTTAAATCTCTTATTTACGTATTTTTAAACTAAAAAAATGCAAACGCAATTTTGAATGAGGTGTGGGGAGGAAAGAGAAGGAGGGAAAGGAAAGTACATAAATATTATATTTCTAATGCATAGTTACTGACTAATAGGAGCGGTGTTGCAGTGGAAAAATTCAGAACATTTTTCTTGACTGTGTGCATCTGTTTCCCTTCTGGCTTATTACAAATGCTCACCGTACAATGTATGACGACGTTCTCGCAACTATAAATAACTTTTGGATTTCCCCGATATTTTTAGTCTTGCTTTTAAAAAATCCCTTCACTCATCTACTACAAAAATAACAACTACTTTGAATTCGAATACGGTGCATTTGGTTGCCGTTTACTACGACTTGGCTTTTTCTTCGGGCAGCTGGCTGGCATATCTAAGAAAACTCTATTTTCAAAGTAAATTTAGGCACTTCTTTATTACGTTTCATTTTATGATTGATGGGAGGATGCAAACAGTATGTGCTCCGCTTCGTAAATTGGAAGCCCCGTGAAACTAAAGTCATGTGTGAACTACATACGTTATGACCGGTAGGAATCAAAACAAATGATAATAATAATAATAATGATAAAGTGAGCAGTAATAATGACAAGGTGAATTAAAAGGCGTAGTTGCGATAGAGTAAACATTTACGAGGATGACGTATGTTTATATTGTCGTATATACGGGCTGGCACATTGTTTTACATATACGTAGTGCTTGAGCATCTGTGGTTAATTTTCCTCATGACAGGTCAAGAACTTTTAGTCACACTTTCAGGTTCAACTTCAATGGTTTTTTTCTGTTGGCAGCAGTTTTCACGTGATTTGTAGATTCTATCCGTAATTTCATAGAAAACTTGGTATTTTAGTCTGCGTACAACTTGAACCGTGAATCTGTGTATATAATATGATGAGTCATTTTATTCGATTCTTTTGAACTTTCGGGGTTCTCTTTGTCCTGTCCGCCAAAACACGGATAAATTATAGGTAAATGACTACACATCTCTCTGGTTTTTTCTAGCTCGAATACAGAAAAGCTAGACCAATTAGTGTATGAAAAACTTTGTTTTTGTCAGTCATCAGTTGTCCTCAGCTGATTTCGTTGGTCTTAATGTTTTTTTAAATGCAATGCCCTTTGTTTGTTGTTGTCAAGTCATATGGATTGGCAGTTTTCCAGGGACATCCATTTACAATTTAAAAAAGAGGAGGAACTTTAAAACTGATACAAAGGAACAATGTTTACAGTAGTAAACCGCATGTATGCATTCGAGTTTTCACCGAGAACCGTCAAGGATTAGGCAGAGAACAAAGCATGCGTTTTTTGTTGAGCCCCTCTAAGAAATATTTAAGTTTATGCAGTACAACGTTACAATAGTCCAGTTCGTGTTATTATGGTATGACGTACTTTGTATGTGCATATGCTAAATAGTCGTTAAGGAGGAATTAATAGTATAGTATAACCGTGGAACGTGTTTTAACACGTGCGGTTGATCGGTAATGATGCAATGATGTACTTAACGATGCTTTCAGAAAGACGACAGACAAATGTGAACAGGATAATTAATTTTTTATGGGGTCACTAAAGACAAAACAATAAATAATCGTTGATCGCATTAAATTTTTAATAACCTCAAGAATAACAAAGGTGAATTGATAGTGTAATGTTGTATACATAAAAATGACAGATTCATGAGCACACGTTGCATTTGGTTACTACTGTCGTTAACATGCTATAAAAGTTTACGTCAAAATACGGTTACAGGATTGTTGTATTATTATGAACATAATATCTCTCTAAACATTTCATAAAATTGCTGGCATTGTAAGAAGTAAATGCGAAGTGGGTAGATTTTAAAACCCTTTTCACGTCTGTTGTTTTCACAGAGCTCAACGTCTCCAACAACCGGATGAGCAAGTTACCCGAAGAGATTGGAGAATTGCAGCAACTTACGGTCCTCAACATTTCTCACAATGCCTTTGTCTCATTACCAAGGGTTACGTACACTCTGCCCAAGTTGGAACAAATCAACGCTGAAAAGAATTACATTTCTGGTGAGCACGATTCACATGTCCAAGTCTACCTAATCTGAAATACGTAGTAATATGCAGTTCATTTACCCGATTACAAAACAAATTTAATGCATTTAGATTTAATTTAATTAGTGCGTTTTACGTTACAATGCTAATTCCTAAATATGTTGTGTTACATAAACTCGACTCCGTAATTAATTGGTATGCTTCTATATTTTCAGACGTTGACGCCAAATTGTTGGCAGAGCGCAGTTGCCTCAAGGTTGCCAATTTTTGTCAGAACCCATTGACAAAAGAGACTCACGACGAGTTATCAAAAGTAACATGTATCACCGTCCTGTTGAGTCCTTTGGAGGATGACGAAGATTGGAACAAGTCTAATGACTTTTAAGTCTGGAAATGCACATTTTGTCTCTCCTGTTCTACGCTGATGTCAAAATATTCTTGACGTGCTGTACAGTGTAATACTTATATAGTTGGTAGGACAATCAACGGATTATCGCAAAAAAGAATATTTGTATACTGCAATCAATATTATCTTCATTATTATCACAATAGCTGTTAAGTTTGATAGTGTGAAAACGTCATTAATATTATTCTTATTATTATATTACTCTGCGTTATCACTGTTATTATTACTTACATATGTGAATTAATTAATATTAGTGTAAGAATTAGTCATGCTAAACGCAAGTGTCTGTCGTGATTCCGTAAAGACAGTTTTATTTCTTTGAAGTACAACGTACCTCTGAAATGATAACTCATTGTCTGTCAAAAGGAAGATCTTCACGCTTCTCTTGTCTCCTCGTTTCATTGTTTTTTTGATCTTCTGGTCATTTTTATACTTACAAAACAGCAAACCAGTGCTCGCAACAGAGAATTTTATCTTGGGTAACGGTAACGATACGTACATACCATAACTTTTTTTAGTTCGTACTATTGGCAGATATCTACCTACCACTAGCCATTCAATAATATTTCTACATATACTTATACTTACCTTCGTTAATTAGTAACATACTTTACCATCAACACAGCACAAACGAAGCACATTATACAGGCAACAGCAATCGTTTTGTTGTTTTTGATAATATGTTGCCTCTGGTAAATTATACGTCCCGTGCCCGTATTACTACTATAATTATAACCAAAACCGGGATCATTATTACCTTGGAATGGAGCTTAAATTAGTGGAAACCATTAAGTAGGAGAAAACCATGTAATTCATTTATTCATTCACTTAATACATCCTAATGCATGCATACACGTAAATGTAGACTGCAATGACCATCTTAATATGTTTTTGTTACATAGGCAACATTATAAGGTGGTTCGTTGTTTCTAGTGCAATGCTTCTAGTCACTCATATCGGTTAATTATCATGTACATATAAAATAACAAGATTTTACCACAGTCCATATTACAAGGACAAACACATTAATTTGCGATGTAGCTTATCTCAAACGGTGGTCGGTATTAAACGTTGTAAACTTTCTAATTACACGCTTTTAAATTGTTTTTACTTTGCCAAACGCATTGATATTAATTTTAAGCTTTAATGTAATTCGATAATTTGAAATAAATTATGCCAATACTTCATGCTTGCCCGCACGTTACAGTTTTTATTTGACATAGCAAATTTATTAAACCTATAGATCACTGTAAACTACAAAGATCTGCAATAAAGACCATAATAATAATAATAATACTAATAGCGACAG
>JAHZNE010006722.1:0-10906 GCA_027744055.1 Callyntrura sp. NNG-2020
TATGTAATGAAGAACGAGTTAAGAACTGTTATTTAAATTAGTTCATGTTATGAAATATAAAATGTTGACGGAATTCCATTTTATAACAACATTGTAAAATCGTAAGGAATGTATGCTCTATGGGCAGATGCCTGAAAGAGCGTGAATCAATAAATACAATTTATAAACAACTCTAGTTTAACTGAAACTAGAAAACCCGCAGCCAAACTGATGGCATTTGTAGATCAAATCAGAACGAAATTTCTATTGTATTACAACAAAATTTTCTGTCTTCAATATAAACAAAACTTTTAAACCATTATGGTTCAAAAGTATTTCAGCCATATATTTTTAAAATGATGGAAACGAAGCTCCAATTTTTTTTACTCAATATACTTATAACAGTAAAAGGTTTTACATCAAAATTGAAATAAACCATGACACAAAAAACGTTAGTTGCACATGCTGAATTTGTAAAATGAAATACCGTAGGAATAAGTAGTGTTTGCAAACGGGATATCATTGAGACTCTCGAACGGGAAAAAAGTTTTTGAGAAATTCTCGAGACATCAACGAGAGTCTCATTGAGACATTTACAGATAAAAATGTTTACTTGGTATACTATACAGCTGGCTTGTTGACTCGGTTTTCATTGTTCCCAACATAATGGGTCGATGGCATGCATTCATCCTTTTTAGAGGATTTTTTATATCTCATGTGTTTAACAGGCCATTGTTCGTTAAGCTTTTACCAAAACACGTTTTTATGTATACATCATTTGTCCTTTTCCAAAACGGGGCAGTGGTTTGAGCCGCAAGAGACGTACGTGTATAAATATTATGAATAGTTAACGCTTTACTCAGACTTCATGGAAAAGACAGCGACAACATAGATTTAAGTATATAAAAGCTTATGATGTTTATATTTGCAACCTGTATAGTGCTCCGTACATACGTGTGTATCTCTGCAGGTTTTTTACTAATGTAAAAGGTAATTATGCAGTTCTAATTTGTGAACTATGAACTAACTGGAATTAGTGAAAGTACTTTACTGAAATTTGACTGTGGTTGTTTTGTAATCCACAAGAAGGAACAATTAGGACAAATATAATGAACCTCCTTCAACCTTATAGTAGATGTAGATATAGGAAGGTACGTAAGATGTAGAAAGTGGGAACTCAAACGTTGGAAAACAAAGTTCAGCATGCACATTTATAGCAAAAGCACGGCATCAAACAACGCATCTACAGGACGTGAATCAAAATGATTGCTGGAAAGATTTTTTATTAAATTAGCATTCCGTATATACGTAAAAGGTGGTCTAAAAGGTGAAAAGGTTTGCATTTAATATAGTGTGCATATCATGTATGTTACAACAAAAGTTTGAAACATTGCTCCAAACACATTTTGAACAACAATAAACAACACTAATCGTAAGTAAACTTAAACTAATGTGTAAGGAATGGGATTTCATGGGCTCCTATAGCAGAAGAACAGCATCAACCAACCTATCCACAGCTGTAGCCCAAAACGACTGTGAGAAGGACTTGTCAATTATATTAAATGAGCCATACTCAATAGCAACTACATGAATAGAATCCGTAGTCAATTTTGTTATTAGTGCTTGTCTTGTTGTGGGGCGTTTTTGAACGACTAGCGTGTGAGCACAAGTTTGTAAATGCGATCGACACTGACACGAGAGTTCTGTCAGATTCGCCATTCCATTAAACGAATAGTTAAAACTTGGTAGAACAAGAATAGCTATCATAAGTAAAATGCAATACATAAATCTATCAATTAAATTTAAACACCTTATAATCACCCAGCCCATAGCTACCGTAATCCAAAAACATTCACTTATAGCCAAAAGTAAATTCTGTTCATACATTGACTTCATTTGAGCATATAACAAGCAACATTGTCTGTAGCGATGTATGTTTTTTGGTGAATATGATCAAGGACGACAATTCCATTTGCCACTTCCTGCAAGCAAGTTTGAAATATGTTTGTAAAGAGCAAATTAAGGATTCCAAAGTGTCCTATTGAACGTGCAATTTCAAATGCAGCTAGGGTAATAACAGCCCTAATTGCAAAACACAATACAGAAGCCATAAGTGTTGTCGTTGTGTCCCCCAAGAGATCAAGAAGAACAAAATAGTAAGGATCAAATTTAAAATAAAGAGAAGAAATGAATATAACAAATGGAATGATAGGAGTTCCGACGGCAATTAACAAAATTAACCAGTCCACGGGTTCAATTGTGTGATGATCGTGATGTCTCCCTAAAGAAGAATTAAACAAAGAAATTGATCATTTCCCTCGTTCAGGCAAATCTTTCTATAACATTGGCCAACCTACCCGCATGCTGGGAAAGTCGTCGTTTCAGATTTAGTAGAACGTTTGCGGTGACAAAGATATCCATGTTTTGAGATATGATAGCAACAGCAGGAAGGAATGGTATCATACTTCCGATGAAAAGACAATGAAGGGAGAGAGCTCCTGGCGCATAATTCAATTTTGGTTGAAAAAAGAGGTGGGTTACAACATTGTAGATGCAACCTATGGTAGTTAACACCACAAGAAAGATAGAACCTTTAAATTTATAACGGGAAACGCAGTTTTTAGAGAGAACAAATTTTGTGCCGTCGCGAGATAGGAAATAAGGAAAGTCTCCTAGATAGAAGAACCCCTTAGACAAAATTTGAAATGCCAGCTGGTTAACGCGAGACAGCATAATTGCTAGGGAAATTTGATAGGACGTGCTCCGTGCTGAAAAAAAACTATTTTGGTTTCTTTGTAATGCCGTATAGAAATAACGACGATACTTTTTAGGTTGAAATAAATATAAAGTAAAATTTTATGAGAAATTTTGCGCACCAACCTGCTTCATAAACACAAACACGCAAACTAAGCAAACTTTTGCTCTGCATCGAAAATGACAATGTTTTTGAATACATGGTGGATGCCCAATGGAAAGCTAGATAAAGCTCACTAGTAAATGTTAATAGAATTCTAAAATTAAAAGTACAAAATGTGACTAAACCAAAAATGGGAAACTCTTATGTTTAAGTTGTTTGAATAATTTCGTAGTTTTTTTTTACTTATATATATGCTTACCTGAAGTGTTTTTATTTTACATGGAAGAATCTCATGAATATCAGATAACATGGGACAACATCGTTGTCATGTAAAATGCTCGAATCGTGCTTCCGGACAAATGAAAACCATGGAAGCAATGTAGTTTTAAATTTTTTGAGACTTAAAATGTGATAATATAGGTTGTTTTAAAACGGGTTATTATTTATGCATTATTATAAAGCATTGTAACTTTCAGATGATTGGAGCAGCACGGTGCTATGGGTACACAAAATTTAGCTGGATATTTGATTTTTAATACTCCAATCTAAAAGAAAATTTAGAACTCTTTTACGTACAATAGTACAAATACAAAAGTTGTGTGGCCACAGTGCTGTCATCAGCGGTACGTGATTTTGACAAACCTTGCTACCGATACTGAAGTTATGAAAGCTTCTACGGCAACCGCAACGTCGTATATTCTGTGTTACTACAGCTACCGCCAAGAAATACTTCAGTGTCTATAATATTGCATCTTTTTCATTAAGTGAAACCTTGCTTACTGTTGAAAGTTACCGGTTCTGTTGCGATCATGCTTATATTGTGTCATTTTAAGTGAATTAAATAAACTTATGACTAATATTAACATATCTTTTTAAAACGTTGTTACAAATAAAACGTTGTTTGTACAATCCTTACTGCTACCGCTGCCACATAATATTTTTGGCTGCTACCGCTATCGCTACAGCACATTAGGGAAGGAGGTACCGCTACGGTTACTGCATGTATTTTGGTCTACTGCCGCTTCCGGAGAAAAGAGGGGGGTTGTTCAATCTATGTTGACAATACATGTATTTTTGATGGGTGAGTCAGTTTAGTGTATTAATAAAATGTATTTTGAATAATTTAGTAAGTTCTTCTCTCCTATTGGTATATACATGTCTACCGAAAATGTTTTAAAAAAAGTTTTATATTTAGTTTTCCCCAATATAGAATAACATTTTCTAAAAGTTTATTTTGATACATTTGTAATAATGTTAGAATGTAACTCTAAGCGGACAAAAACGTTGTGGTCTACTCTTCATTTTGATATAAAACAAGTTATCAAAACTAAGTGGTGTCAACATTTTGAATATTATAATTTTAAAGGAAAACATTTTGTTACCCGCATTCATAATTCTGTTTTTATAAATCTTTATCCTTCTATACCTCTGCTGCTGCTTCTCTATTACAATGTTTTTGCTAGTTAGTCCATTCCCTCGTTGCCACATGCGATGGTGATGTCGCCTACTTTTGATTTTTTCTACTTTTTATTTTACTTCGTGATAACATCAGAATTGAATTCCCACACCACAAAACGTTTCTACTCTTACATTGAACAAAATAAATAAATGTGAACGCTGAATTATTTATCCTTTATAAATTTTAATATTGAAATTATTCTTTATATTTACAAAACGCTTCTTAAAAACAATATAACGGGCCATTCGGAAATAACATTACGGTCTGGAGTGGGGTTTGTCAGAACCCGTTACATTATGTGAAATGGTGGCTTGGAGGGGTCGAAAAATTGTGCGACTTTACTATAATGTCACTGAAAATTATTTATTTTAGGGCAGCAATAACTAAAGACCCGTTGCAAGACATGAATATGTATGTACCTTTTGTGGGATAAAATTATTGCTATGGAAATGGAGTAATGAATTTTGAAAATAAATATAATAGTCAATAGTGTAATATGTTTGCCAAATAGTCAAATAATTTGAAGGAGTCTAAGTTTTGACCGCGACCGTTACGTTACATGGGAGGTGGGTTGTTAAATTTATTCGTGACATAATAGTAACATAGGAGGAAGGGGTTCTTCATATAGCCGTTTTACCGTGACATTCTGAATGACCCTTAATGGCATCATTCGTTACTCTTTCATGTCTGATCTGATAACAAAAACGAAATTGTACAAATATACTTTTTATTAAAAATCTAGAAAAAACTAAAAACGGCGAAACAATTATAAAAGGTGCAAAGATTATTTGAGCCAACAACGCCCAGCTAACCCATGAAAAAATAAAAATGCTACTGACGAAAGACAAAAATTAAAATAATTACATTTCAATATGGTATAACAACTTTTCTTCCGGTGGATTCTCCGTAGGTAGGTCAAAAAAGATAGCAGTAACTGTTACGGGGTAGTCATCATATTTGTACGTGAAGATGCATTTATACATTTAGCACAACGGAAATAATTCAAAATTATTATTCATGATATATCGGAGGAAAATTGCAAATGTGTGTATGCTTAAAATCCTTTGCTTTGAAAAAATTATATACCTTTTCCGTCCATTCACTTTTAATGACACTGTTATCATAAGCATGTATGTGCAGTTACGTATATTTGTGTGTGGATATAGAAATTCGAATTTCTGATTCATCTTTTTCTCTTTCCTAGTTTTTTGCTTGGTATTACTCACGTCACGTATTGCAGTTGCAGGAATTGGAGGACAGCGCAAAAGGAGAAAATAGCGATTGGGAAACATATTTATCGTCTGCAATTTCAGAAATATTTCGAATTATTTACAACTTCATATTAAAATAACGGTCGAAAAAAATTTAAGTTATAGATGATGTCTGCGTTTCATTGAATGTAAAATATTACATCAAAGTTAAAATAGACAAATGTTATGAAATCAATGGAAGAGAACAGTGTCAATGTTGATTTTCCTCATTTCCAGACTACTCAAATAGTGTTTGGATGGTTCCATATGGCCATAGGCTGTCTTTACGAGAGAGATTGTGTTAAAGCTAAAGCGGGGATGCCATTACACAAAGAGCTATTAAATTTAATTGCATTTTTATTGTTTTATTAAGCAGTGTAAAATTCAATTTTAGCAATAACTTGGCAGCACACGCTGTATAGTATGTGCAAGTTTCAAGTTGAATTACATATCATAATGCTTTACCAATAAAAAGTTTTGCACAATACGTAATATATTGAAAATGAAACAATAAATCATATTTTTAATATTTTCTATATTCATGGTTTTATATGTCCAACAAAAATTGAGTAAATGGAAAATGTAGTAGTAGATTTAGTTAACCTTTTGTACTAATACAATTACGCAAATATAACTTTTTCAATATTATTACAACCATAATGGAAACATCCGTTAACAATAGCCAAATTGCTCGATTTTATAACATATTTAACAATATTACACTGCATGTAAATATACCGACGTTTTTTAAATTTATTATTTAAAAAATAGTAAGTATTATATGGATGTATTAGTTTCTATCTACCAGTCATAAACAAGCAAAATGCAATGTTAAATGGATACATGGTACTTCTCTTTCTCTTATACTATTAGAAGCAAAATTTATTTTAAATAATTCAATCTAACGTTTTGTTCTGACAAAAATATATTGCTGTAATGCTTTCCCATCGGCTGAAATAAAATTGACTCTCGAATTCAACTGTTATCGTTTACGTGAGTCAACCATTCCTTACTGTGCAAATAAAAATGGTAATGAGTTTGTACAACTTCAAAATTTCTGTAAAAATATTTTGCAATACAAACATTCGATTTATTTCATATCAGTGTGCGTAAAAATAAGTTTAGAACAATATACTGTGAAGTTATTTCTGGTATCATAATTTATTTCTTTGTAAAGCGGCGTAAAATTAAATTCTAGCAATTGCCCGGCATTAAACCTTTTCTGTTATGTAGCGAGTTCCCCATAGTATTACATTTCCTACAACCTTTCTTAATAATATACAAAAGTTTGAAAGTTAATTGAAATTTGAATTTTAAATCGTATTTCTTTATCGCTGGGTTTCAATATATTCAACATAAATTTAGTAATTGAACAAAATCTTTTACTGTTAGACATATTTAACCTTTAACGTAAATAAAACTGTGCATCTATAAAAATTCTCAATAGTATTCCAACGATGACAACATTTGTTTAAACGTTTGCACGATTTTTATAAAAGTACCAATAGATCTATAGTTCGACCTACGATGAAAGAATACATGTTTATCTTTGTTTCTCTGTCAAATTTAGCTATAACTTAATAAAAATCTACCGGAAGTTGTGCTTTTCTCCAGTGTTGTCGACCGTGCCGTAAATTTACCAACTTAATCTTCCAATCCTGGAGAGCAGATTTACTTAGCTCAGAACTTTTAATAAAAGTAAAAATCCCTCCCACCAAAAATAGGACAGCACACAATAATAATTTGAAATACATGATATATATATATAAGTTGGTAGGATATTCCAACACGTAAGAATTATTAAGTTTAAGGTGATTACAACAACAAAAATTGATGCAACAGCGTCTCCTAATATGATACTTAGGTAAGGCAACCCAATTTGGTTTATACAGTGCAACTGACAAAATAAGCTAAACGTGCGTGAATCCAGGGGTCTTTTTACGAGGATAGTTACGCATGAGACATATATCGATACCACTGTAAGAATTACAATGGAACTGAAACATATGCATTCTAGAACGTATATAAGAGATGAGTGCATCCACACCACTATAAGTAGGTAATATATATACTTTGATATTGGCACTTCCGAAATGACGGGAAAATGCAATTTGGATAGATAAAACGGTGCATCCAGACACGGGTGATGGTAAAAATGGCATAAAATAGTATAAAACGGCATCGCATTAAACTCCCCTCAACGGTATAAATGGAATTAATGGAATAAGTCAAACCTTGTATGCGGACTAATTAAAGCCAAATAAATTGGATTAAATATAAAGGGGCCAAATATAAACCTATGTATATTTAAAGTCCGTTTTTGTCCATAAACCGTTTTATTCCATAAAAACAGTTATTTATCGTGGTCATGGACTTTTTAAATAAAAACCGCGATTTTAGCCATCTCTGTGTGCATCCAGCTCCATCATCACAAACGGTATACAACATGTTGTCGCAAAGAGGATTCCTACAAATTGAGTGATGCATAGGACTAGACCCACTTTGTCGACTCGTCCGTCTCTAAATAAATTTTGCAGTTCTAAAAACATAAAAATTAAATAATGTTTGCACCTTAACATTTTACCACTTAATTTTTTTTTATTAAACGTTACCTTGCAGAAGTAATGTATATAAAGATGTTTCCATCTGGCGGTTGGGTATTGGAACGAGATTTTTGTAAAATGTGAATAGAGAGTTAATATATTCTGCACAAAACGCCTTGGAGTAAAAGCACCATAAGTAGTAAGTCGCGCAATAGCCCGAAGAAACAAAAAACTGCCACTGTGTAACACATGCTTGTTTATATGGGAATATTAATTTTTTGAGTGGTAAAAGACAAGATAATTATAAATATATAAGATGTATAGTATAACAAGAAAGCTAGTGTAGACAACCCAAATGGGACCAATTTACGTGAGCATTTTTCAATTTCGACTTTAAATGTTTGTGGATTCATGAAATGTGGTTTGGGGTAAGGTGCTAAATATCTGTAGGTTGTGTTTAAAATGTCTACTGTTTTTAACTGAAATGCGGATGCCGTGGTGAAAGAGGTTTCACCGAAGCACTTTTTTACTCGATTGAAATGTCAGATATTACGCACGTAAATCCTGAGCAACAAGTTTCTTTACAAATTTCATAGTTTTGTTAGGTGCTAAGTTAGTGTTATATGAAAATGCACGTGTTAGCAAATAACAAATTGTAGGTTCGGTTATTCCTCGATGCGAGTAAATGCACTTCAGTTTTTATGAAAATAAAGATGAAACAAACACGATAATTATTGTTTGGTATAATACTGGAATTTTTGAAGGAAGTTCAAAGTCAGTGGCTAAATGATTTCCAGGAGGAAATTATGTTTAGCAGTTTTCTGAGGAAGGACTCTAAGAAATAAGTTGAAGAAAAGAACTGGAGCGCAATGCTCAACAGAAATTCTCTCATAGAGGGAGATAAACTCTCAATAAGGTAAAGTTATACAATGCTACCTTGTTAGCTCGGCTGGGCCCTTATATACCCGCCGATCTCCGTACTTTGCATGTATAGCTAGACAACAAAAGTACAAATACTTTTTGTTGTAAATTTCATGGGGTACTTACTTCACCATGAACTCATAATGTGCACAAGTAGGGCACTTTGTACAATTAGATTTACATAAGACGTAAGAAATTACATCTTACTGATCTGTGTGCCTGACAGTTTTAAACTATTCTTCACGCAGTACTTTGCTTTAATGTGTAATTTAAAAAAACATTAAGGCGTTTCCCCGTGATCGTGTGTGCACGACGTCTGAGTTAGTACCAAAAACTACTAGATACAAGAAATGGGGAACCAGAAAGAACTGGAATAAGTTTGAGATATTTTGCACAAAGTTACATAAAATTCATGGAAATACGTAACTTATTAAGGTTATTAATGGCAATTATACAAACCAAATAAAAATTCTGGCTTTTCAAACCTCTCCCGTTAAAATTTAATGTCTCATTTAAGAAAACATTTAAACAAATTGTAATTTATATTAATACAAAGAATTGGAACAAAAATTAAGTAAATACATAAAGCAATTACACATATATACAACCCTAAAATGATTAACTTACGTGAACGTAAGTTCAATTTCAACTTTCAATATTTCCTGGTTAATAAAAAGTGGTCTGGCGTATTTTGCAGAGCAATTATAAGATGGTTTTAAACAGTCTATTGTTTTTTTACTGCAATGAGGATGTCATTGTGGAAGAGGTTTGACTAAAACTGTTTTGATCCATTAAACTCTAAGAATCATGTTAAAGTAACGTTGCAAACAATTATGGTATAAGCAAGTACATGTCTGCGTGTGGAATATATTAAAATGAAATAAAGTACAATACATAATACCCTGCTATATATTGTAAAATCACCAAAGATACAGAAAATATTCTACAGACTATGTTGACCAAATCGCAATAAATTGATTATGTTGCCTGAAGTAAATTCTTTTTCAATAGAAATTCAAAATAATGCAACGAATAATACAACAATATACAAAATTTATATAAAGATGCGTATATTTCAGTCTGTAGTATATTTGTTGCACTGAATGTCAGAATAGATCATCAGTTATTGATGCAAACTGACAACACCACCTTTTAAATTCAAATATCATCATGGGCTTACCATATAAAGAAGACGTAATCTTACTTTGAAAATAGCTTTCCCATTTTTTGCAATAGCGGCAGCAACGAAAGGCCAAATCATGCGCTGCTGCCAGCACTACCGCTAGAGACGGGGCCTAGCTGTCGACTGTCCTTACCTTTGGAAGACGGTGAATATTTCAGAAATACTTATTCTATTCTTCTGCTAATTGTTAAGATAATTGTTGTCTTTTCCAAGGATGTCCGTCCATCCGCGATGCTGGAGATTTAAAACGCAAAAATGACATGCAATTCGTAACTATGGCACATGGTAAACATGAGTTCTTTCATTTCCCAAAGTTTCCTTAATAATCATGCTACTAAGGAAACAGACTGTCGAATGCTAGATAATTAATTACTTTATTTAATATACAGAGAATACTAAGAATTTGCAGCAACAAGGCTTGTCCCAGCTAGAAGGAAAAATATAAATTAAACCATTAATGTAAATGCGGCGGTGGTGGTATTTTTCAATCTGTAAAAAGTTAAAAATTAATGATGCCGACGTGGTCGGTTTAAAAACTTTGTGTAAAAAAACTGAACTTGTTTGAGAACTTGTAATTTTGTCACACCACTATTCTCCGGTGGTACAGCTGCACTGTCGCCGGTAATAATTAGTATCGTCCTTAATTGGTGATGATCTTCAACTTCTCGGAGATGGGTGGTAGCAGCAGCTGCAGAGGATTCCATCGACGAGGCT
>JAHZNE010006723.1:0-13740 GCA_027744055.1 Callyntrura sp. NNG-2020
ACTTATAATTAAACATTTATATGCATCTTGATACGCTCTATCCAATGGTGCTTGTTTCAAGAAAATCGGACGATTCCAAGGTCATGTGCAAGCATTGTAAGATAACTATATTTTATGTCTGGTTTTAAGTTAGAACGTCTGTGCGTGTCTGCACCCCATGTGACATATTTTAAAGTATAGATTTATCTTGTCAGTAGTATTACTTAACATATTAAATTATTAAATCGCACGTTAACATACATATAACGTAACAGTCAAACCATCGCTACAATTAATGCCATCCGACAGCATTCACTGTGAATTTTTTTTAATGAGTTGTAATACAGAACTCATTTATCAATCATATATTGTAGGGTCAAAGTTCAATTTGAATTGTAAATCCCTCCAAATGAAATATTTCCACCTGAATTGTATGTTAAATGGACAGATAAACCACAGGTTAAATCATACTGACGCAGGTGTTATCAAAAACTATACGGCTATGTGCGTAGAGCTTGTCTACATAAACAAGCCTTATCATCAGGTTAATACTCGGCAATTCCATTCATTTAAATTGGAGGCTATACGTATTTCAAAAAGTCGCAATAAATACTGCGAGTATTTGATGGTTCGTGATAATATGTCGTTACCATTATTATGTTCTTCATCGTGCAAATGATTACATTTCATCCAAACAATACGTTATGCTTAAACTTTTTTGCTCCGACTAAATAGAATCTTGCTGTGGACGGAGGCTTTAAACTATCATACATGACGTAAAAAATAATTCAATTGTTTGCAATGACGGTCTAACGCGACTGTGTGCGTGAATGTGAAAAACATTATGTAAAAATAGTATCTAAATCCTGTTTACTGTAGATTTTTCGAAAGAGTGGATTAAAATGTTTTATTGTAACCAAATGCAGCTGTACTCAATATAATTGAAAACCCAGAAGCACTAATCAGAGATGAATAAAAACACTTTTTGTAACAGACGCAAACACAAGATGGGCAAACTAGAACGGTTCAGTGACCAAGAGACTTCGTGTGTAAGGGATACCTGATCGAATCGCAGCGAAAGCAATGTCCATAATTTTTCTGTCTCTGGCGATGTTTTGCACTCCGTAGAAAGAGCAATCTGCATTCTCTAACTTTCTATCTGCCAAGGCGTTGGTTAAAGCTCAGAACATTTTGTAAACTTTGAAGATGATATCAATCACCTGCTACCTTCGGTTATTCTTGCCTAAAAATCTGAACATCGGGTTAGGTCAACTTGTGTTACTAACTTATGCATTAAAGAATGCTATATGTGGAGACACATTGCACTTATATTTTACACCAATTAGGTATGGTAACAACACACATTTAATTTTTAATGAAAAACAATAAATGGAAATAAATACATAGAAAATAACCTGTTAAACAAAACCTGCTGATGTACAAAATATTAAGATACATCGACATTTTACTGGTATTATTGTAATAATTACATCCATTAAAAGTAGTATACTATTCACATGCAATGTTTTTTCTTACAGTTAGTAGTACATTAATTCACTACTTTTAATTGTCTAATTTATTTAATATTTCATTTACTTTTCCCTGTATTTCGCTTAATTCTGCGGTGATCATATTTAGTCGTTCCATTATGTCTTCCGATTGTTCCGAAGTTTGACCGCCGTCGTTACTTTCTCTATCGCTGAGATCATCAACAATCGACTGTTCATCATTTTCATAATCTTTCTCTGGAGTTTCCATATTTTTAACAACGGTTTCCCTTATGTCTTCTTGAAGAGGTACAGGTATTTGATAAATAGGTATTACGTACTGCAACCTAAAGGATCACATTCAAAATCAGTCTTGTGACATACAAAATGAATGAAATTTATTACTTGAAAAACCATACATTTTCTCTGAACTTGATGCTTGTTGACAAACCAGAAACGTCTTTAAAATATTTTGCTTATTAAAATACTTCAGCCAGCCCTGAACGGTATCGGATATATAAAACTGCTCCATCAAGTTAATATTAATAATTTGCTTTGAAAGACTGCTGAACTCAGCCACGCCTCGAAGATCCTGTAAAGTGATGTAGCACAATAGTTCATTTTACATTGTAGAAAAAAACTGATGAAATGTATTATGTAAGTGATTATATCGTTTTCGTACATCTATATCGTTAACGGTCAAACCAATAAGTAAATTGAATAGCACAATGGTAACCACAGAAACAAAGGCGACAATTAATATCTTTGTCAAAATCGGAAATGGAATTTTTGCTTCGCCATCCTCCGAGTAAAACAAGTCGCTGTAGTTAACTTCTCCGATCATCATATCCAACATTTTGATAAATCCCCAAGGAAAGCTCCGAAACTCTTCGTTCTATTGTTTAACATCAACATATATAAGCATATATTAACTGTTGCGACCATACTATAAAAAAATGTATTGACTACCCACTACTATGTATAAGGTGTTACCTCCGGCAGAAGAATTTGAAAGGAAAATTTAAAAGCCACCAATAGGGATAGAAATGTAATCATTACCATGCAGTAACTTCCTAAAACCTTTATGTAGAGATAATTTTATTACAGTAACTCTTATTATTCTTTATTCTCGTAGTATCATTATATGGGACACACCTTTACTAAAATTTCAATATAAACACCAAGTGCGGGAATATATCCAATTTGGCTGAGTATAAGTGACCATGCCAAAATTACTCCAACCTGTAAAAAAAATTTGAACTCATGATTCCCGGAGCAAACTTGTTAGGGTTATTATTAAGAAACTTACTGCCGACATTTGGTACTGCCATGACTGGATGATGACCAAGTCGTGAATATTACTGCCGAAAATGGGCATTGTTGTTATCACTACGATTACCATTACCAACCATTGACCAATGTTTTCAAGCTGCTTGAAATATTGCTTTAGTTGTTCGTTTGCGTATATCTCAAATAGTTCTTTCACAGCTATAGTGATTGTTATGACATATAGAATCACAACCATGGCAGTGATGGACGAAACGTTATGTTTATTACTGTCACAAGTAAATGAACCATCTATAAAATAATCAATAAAAAATCCACCAATATAATGCAGCAGCTTATTGTTAATCAAAAATTGCAATATTATTACTCCAGTATCGAATTATTGTATAATTTTCACTAGTAAAATTAGCTTTTAAAATTAACTATTAGTAAGCGTATTATAATGGATGCATGCTATTTTTTCTGAATGTCAGAATAAATTGTGTCAAAAATTATACAACTACCTGTTTCTTTTTGATTTGTTCTGATACGATGCTCCTCTGTAGAAGTATTTCCTGTGGACAATCTGATCAATACATTGTTTTGGACTTGAGAATCGTCTTCTGTAAAATATAATGTCATTTGTTTGGAAGCAAAAAGATCATAATCAGTTTAGAAAAACCTGAAAAGGATGTACATAAGACGTACCATCTGAATTAATTTCATAGGGACATTGTACCATGTACAAATTCACAATGACGGCTGTATAAAGCGACATCCATACAATCTAAATAAAAAATATTTTGTCGAAACAATACTACAACAGTAACAGTAATATCAGCAATGTTAGCGTTTGAAGTATTAGGATGTTACGCGATTAAATAACAAATAAAGTCATACAATATAATTTCGAAGCTGTATGTAGGTTTGTGTCATTCTGTAATACATTAGTTGGTTTAGTTTTATCTACCGTTTTATTGTGGTGCCTGAGTGTTGAACTACGAGCAAAATATTGCTTAAATAAACTAGTTCATATTTGGAGAGGTAAACTTAAAATAAAACTTTTATACTAATCGGCTACTTGTATTTTTTACTGCGTAACGATAGGTACTGACTAACTTACTGACTGAATAGTTTATTTGAATATGTAAACTTGATTTTGCTTTGTTTGTTTAAGTGCGTAAGGCTATAATAAGCGGCGGCTTTCTGGACCTACTTTCTTTCTTAATTAAAATGGGTTTTGTGAGCACCATTACATTAACTAAACTGATTACTTACTGACAAGGATACTGCCAAATGTAGTTGGTAATTTGGACGAGCTACAAAAAATGGTATTTCTTATTTGTACCATTCAAAAGTCCATAAATAATTTATCTGCCTTCAAAACGTTATTTTGTTCCTTCTTTGCTCTCGTCAATTTATCACTGTAGTCGAAAAAGCAGTTTTGTTTAACTGAACATGATACACTGCAGTCCCAGTTCTTAATCAAATTTGCCCATGCTACTATCTGCTTTCTTTGGGTAATGTTGACTGTGCAAAAATTATGACACGAGTGGATGCCCAGAACAAACCACTGTATGTGTACTGGAAGCAGAGTGAGCCCTCCGTCCATGTTGATGACCCTGGAAACCCAACTTTTATGAGACCCAGGGACCTCGGGTCTCCAGCTAGCACGAAGATTCTGGCATCCTGGGACCTCAGATAGCATTGACTCCAGGACACAGGTGTCACTGGGTCTACCAAAGTATGAAATACAAAGGCCACGAGTATATCTTGAAAACGTTACCATAGCTACAACCATCAGAATGTTACGCCCGAACGGTGTTGTTCATCGCCGAAAATTGTGTAACGTTCGCGATAAGGCATGTTTCCGAACAAATATTATCATAACTATTTTGAAGTAGTCTTCATTATAGAAATTTACAGTTAACCATACGCGAAGTAAAACATAATAACAAAATTTTACATTTAGCAACAAAACATATTTTTGGGATTAGCTAATATTAACTGAACTTACGCAGTATCAATCACGTAATTTTGATTAGCATGTACTTTTGATATCTAAAATTGCGACATAAAAATGCGGCAACTTACGTGATACACCATTGATAGATATATCAGACTTCTGACTTTTTTCCATTTGAGGTATAAGAATAGCTGCACCAGTGGATGCAACAAAATATCTTTTTTATTCTTTCCGCTATGATGAAGAGAGTGTAATAAAAAATTTGTCTCCTGCTCATAGTTCGTATCTTTTGTTATTTCCGGTGTGCCAATGATGCACCTGTATTTATGAAGAATTTAGTATGTATATTCCAACACACATTTTGCTAAATTTGTGCTCGAAAACATTTATTAAATATGTACCCAAAATCTAAGCACACTTCCAGATTATCCTCTTTGGGATTTCCATCTTCACGTTGTATCTGAAATAATTGAACATACAAAGCATACGATAAAATACCAATAGTATTAAGACAAATAAAAGTAGTGGTTGAACTTTTAGCAAATATAGTTAATTTTAGTTTTCTCCTGCACTTAAGCTTTGGAAGATGTTACATAATGGTTAGTCTAAATACAAATCCCTTGATCGGTTAAATAATCTGAGTGTTTGTCCAAACACTCATTTTCAGTATATTAATACTAGCTGACCGAAAGTAGCATTGCGCCAGGATGAAAAAGTACACAGCTATGTGTGATATGAAATATACAAGGCCATTCGAGAAGAGGTGAAACACACATTTTGATTTTTCCAATTTTGCTTTATATGCAATGGGAGAGTGAAGTTTCTCCTATTTACTTTTCGTTCCTCTAAAAATTCGTATTGCAAATAATGCATGTCCTGCAAACAAATGCAAAAGTAATTTTTATTTCTTGGCATGTTTCCGGCGCGAGTTACTAGTGCTAATAAACGGTAAAAATTTGGAAGTTCATTATTTTTAAATACGCCATTATTATTCCAAAATGAGACATTTTCTTAATATAATATCTTCTCCAGTGCGTTAAAAAGAGTTGATGGAAAAGCACGTACTTGTTTGTTAATGTGCAGTGAATAACGATAAAAGGTTCCACATGTATTTACGTAATGTGTCGCGTAAGTTATTGAAGGCGACATTATCACCATGATTTATCGCTGAGCAAATGTTGGTAATCATGGCAATTATCCTAGTATCTACTACGAAAATAATAAATGGAGCAAGAGTCACGCCTCCTCAAATTTACTGCTTGCATGTGGAGTAGGCAGGAAGTGGTGCTGATAGCTCTACTATTGATACTGCACGTTCAGTTGCTGGTGTGTGATAAGCTTATTATCTAGGAACGGGTAAAGCAGTTTTATATCAAAATAAGTTTTGTAAGGACATGCTACATAAATTGTCTACCCACGTTAACCAAACCAGATCCACCATGATAAAACATTTGTCAAAAACCCCGTTAGGTCAAAATGTACGCGTGTAAGCAGTGACAAAAACAATATTTGATCTCCAGTGACCTCTAGAGGTCATATAAGTTGGGCAATAGCTGTTAGAGTTGTAATACGTTGAAGATGTCAGCCAGCTATACACTGACGAATGATACGCACATTACGAAACCGGTAAACAGTTTGGAAAAGTGTTTGGATTGGGCTAAATGAAACTTAACATGAATTAATAACGATATTGAAATAAACCATTTAAAGAAATTAGCAATACAACATTAGACCTTAACGTGACCACAGATAACATATGGGCATATCACGATACCACACGAAAGATGTCCCGGTAAAATAAAGTTGCATTTTAAAACAACTTTGACAACACGTTTTACAATGAGTAATATCAGCGACACGGCATGCATAATTATAAATTGATCATGGTCCATTCTATGATAACAATGCACAACGTTAACCATGTGCACAAATAAATGTTTCCTCCTATAACGGCAACATTCGTTCTAACCAAAATAAGAGCATTTTGTTGTAGTAAAAACTATATGTATAGATATAGGAACATGTAATTTCAAAAAGTTTCACCCACTACTGAATTCAGCTTTACTAAAAGTATGTTAAGGTGTAGTTACCGCATTGTCCAACATTTTACACACAGCAGCCGGAGCATAACGGTAGATTAACTCCATAGCTTGTATCCCTTCCTGGTTTCTTAAATGTGTAAGGTAACAAATCATGTATTACTGCTCGTAGTAGTGCCTTGACTTTTAAATAGACATTTAGTTCACATTCTCTCAAATGGTCTGATAAAAACATGACAAAAACTATTTTGCAAAACTAAAGAACAAGATTGAATAGGGTTACTACTACAAACCAAATAGCAAAAATGTAGTCGTTATGTTATTAGGCAAAACCTACACCATTCTATACTCTACTCAAAATAAAAAGTTGATTAAAATTATAATATAGCTTCATATTTAACTTCATAATGTTAAGTACCAACTATTCTATTTTTAAATGCACTCAAAATTGGATAATATATAAATGGATGGAATACCATAACAAAGTTTGTATACTAAAATATGTGTATAATTAGTGAAGTGTCAAACCTGATAGATGTTTTCGGAAAATAGTCAAGCAGATCTTCTACAACCTTTGCATGCCCTTGTTTTGCGGCTATGTGTAAACCTGTATAATTTGACGATCTTACAACAAAGAAATGTCATATAAACTACAGTGTAATAAACTCCTGTACGTACAAGTATTGCCGCCTCTATCTTGGCTTTCAATCACATTCCTCACTGCAAATCCTTCGTAAGAAAGATCTTCCTCATACAGATTATCAATGATAGCTTTAACCATCTCTAACGCGGTTGGCTGATCCACTGTTATTCACAGGTAAAGTCAGCGTTTTAGTGGAAATTGTAATATACATAATTAGTATATTATTCTTATTTTTAGTATTTATGTTACATAGAATGCATGTTGTACATATGGTATTTACCAAAATTACAGGCCCAATGCAAAGCAGATCGCCTATTTGGGATAGGTTGAAGCAAGTCCTTAAATTTCATCAACTTTATCACTTCCGTTACATCACCTTCTTTAATAGCCTCATGTAGGGGATTTTTTAAACGTCTTCTTTGTCCTCCCCTTCCTGCAGACTGGGTAGTATTTTCACTTAATCCGACGTTACGTGTGAGACCCATTTCTAAAAGATAAATTTAACTACGGTGCTATTTTTTGTGCAACTACAAATTAAATAAAAGTACAAAAAATAGGTTTTGGATAGGTTAGTCAAGTTCACCTGGGTCCCAATTATTTGCACTACTCATTTTGGTTTTAATAATGTATGCAAATACAATTCGTAGACTTTTCCTATTACTTAAAAATAACACTGCCACTCTCTATGATAGAACTGCTCTAACTACGATAGAGTCTACCGCCAAACTGTGTTTTATAACATGGTATGTTTGAAGCAACAGTAAAAGTCAATTAAGCGTCGTTTATATCCAACTCATATCGTAACATACATGAACGGGCTTCTAACGGGAGCATATTATGTAAAGAGAACTTAATAGGCTACCTACGTATTGCAACAACTGGCACTGTAGAAGTTACTTTTCATTACAGCAAGAAGTAGTCTAAAACGCTGATTCCCATACAGAAGCAGATAATCAAAGACGCAACATGTTATTAGAGTACATACGGAGCAGTGTAAACCAATTTAAATTCAATGTTTGTCCGTCTGTCGGAGGAGAACTTTTGGAACACCCAATTTTTTGACTAAAGCAGGACTTATTAATTGATGCAAAAGTTTATGAATAAGCACTGGCTTCAGGCAATGCACAAGTGTATTTTTGTTATTACTCATGTGTGTTTTTATATTTATCTTTCTACTATTACCAGTTTTTCTGTGACGTGTTAACGTTCAGCATATTTGCGTATTGCGTACATTTTTTTGTTAATTATTTAATAAAGTAGCATCCAGAGCCTATTTGTTGAAATCCTTAGTAATGGGAAATCTAATTCTTGTTTGAAGATATATTGCGCAATTCTAAAATTTAAAATTCTTTAACGGTTTAAAGAACCTTGTGATCTCACTAGTTGAACTAGTTGATGATAAATTCCGACTTTTTCAAACTGTACTTATTGGTCTTTTAATATGTTGCTAATATAAACGATTTAACTCTAACTACTTTAAGCACAAAAAAGCGAAAATGAAAATTAGTATTCATATCATCAAAAGAGACCTGATCAGCAGACGATAAAATGAAGTCTCTTTGCATTATGTAAACCCTTTAAACTGTTATGAATTTTACTACGTGCTTACTTACTGATCTAAAAAGCGTATGTCACTCTTTTTAAATGCAATCTCTGTGCGTGTTAGTTTTTCTGGTTTCAGATCTTATGCAAATAAAACAAACAAGACATACGATATGACTCATTTCCAGTCGCTTATCTATTTCACTCTTGAGCAACCATTGCCGCCGTCATTTAGAACGGCGTTGTTTTACCAAGATTGTTTGTTCAAGTTATCTCAAATATGATTTGCAAAGGTTTGCGTTATGCGGATGCAATAATACTGCTGACATGTTTATCATAACCTCTAAATGCTTACAACGTTGGAACAAGGAACATGCGACAAATTTGTGGTATGTGGTGTTAATGTACATAACAGAACATACTTAGCTTAAATTACATTATATAATTCCACATGTTTGCTTTTCATAACATTGTCCTTTTATAAATTAGGTATCTTGTGTGTAAATGTTGTACCGTTAAGGCTCCAGACACATTTGCGAATTCGCATGTGACCTGTGCATTATATCATTTATGTTCTGGTAGACCTATAATTAGACCCATTGAAGTACACTTTCATAATTAAACCCGTATCAGTATCGTATTTGTTGATAACGTACAAGTGTAGAGCTCTTAATGATACTTCCCAGTTGGTATCTTTTGCATATCATTCATCGCTATTGCTTTTTCAAATAATAACAAAACAGACACAAGAAACATTCATTACTTTAACTGTGCACATTTACATGTTGTATTGTTCATAATTGGTGAAGTCTCATGTACCCAGTACTTCTAATGTAAAAAATTAAATATTATTTGCCAAAAATTATGTTGACGATAGAAAGAAGGTATATATTTATCGCGAAGTAATAATATTGTTAATAGATCCATGGGTTTCAGACATTGTAAAAGATAGCGGCGCAATATCAGTGACCATGGATGTAATGTAACATGTTTGTTAAAAGCGAATAAAAGGTACGGCACGGTTTGTGCAATTTATATTGTCAAGCCAAGCTCATTGCAATAAATGGAGAGATAGTTTCATGTAATCTCTATATTATTGTTAATCGTGGTTATCAAAACGACGGGAGTTTATTCGTGCATTGCTCCAACGCAGTGTCTAATAGAGTAATGGGATATGTGAAACGTATGATTTATTTTACTGAAATGTGGATGAATGCTCAGCGATTGATATATTAATGCGTAACAGTGGTACTAGTATGAATATATCGATTGGGAAATTGGAGCAACGTCAAGATTACGGTGCAGTATTCATAATATTATGATCAAGTTTCCGTCATTTTAACGAAGGTCGACAGCAGCGTACAACATGTTTTGCTGATATAATTATCAATATTGCCCATATCTCTCATAAGTGCACGAACGTTGTTGTTGCGAAAAGTCGTTTGACATGGTATACATTTTCATGTCAAGTGAAACAAGACAACACTATAAAAATTGAACATTTTGGAGGAGCACATACAATGCAGGTCCGCGCATGGTTAAGTAGAAAAGTATTTACTTCATTAGATTTCATGACTTAGGATTAAGATATAATAAAATTTATTTAAGGGGTATGGTAAAACGTTGAGCTGGTTATTTACTGTGTATGCGATTGATGTCGTATTGAAACCAACCTCGAAAAAGTATTTGCAAAGCCCTTATTAGGACCTTCTAGGAATGGTATATCTTGTGGCATCGTCCGGTCTTGTATACAATAACTCTTAAAGAAAAGCGAATATCAATTTGAGCAGTATGCTAGGACAATAGCTCGGCGAAATTCGTAGATGGGCTTTGGAGGTCCATCCTCAGGGGGTAACAGGAGGGAGGTAAAAATTAAAAGTTGGCAAAATTAACTCAATTCCAGAATATCGGTAAGTCTGTAGTAGATGAGTAAATTTTCTAAGTCTGTCCTGGATTATAAGACCACTTTGGCTTACATATGTGTAAGTTGAAATCTTGTTTACTGCAGTACGCATTTGGACACAAGCTATATATATGTAGTGAATCTGCATTCCACCCGGGAATACTTACAACTAAATCTGGCAAATATTAAAATCCCTTGAGAGAACTGACATGCACGTTAATGCCGGTCTTTCTGGAACTTCAGTACTGTGAACTTGAATAGTATATCAGGTTTGCAAATAGCAAGAAAAAGGAACTGCAGCGACAGGATGATGGCTAAGCTGAAGGAACTTGAAGCAGCTGACTAAAACATTACTTGGGGCAGAATCAATTGTTTTGGGGAATTCATTAATTATCTTATTTATTATTCAATTTCCCCACATCAAAAAATTGTAACTGTAGAACTATTTCACCGCACATGTCCGATCCAGACCTCGTATGATCCCACCTGCATCATCTGAACAAGAAATGCTTTAAAAATCGGTAAATCACAATTACGTAGTGTTAAATGTTTTATGCAGAATTAAGCATGAAACAAAACTACAAACGATTTTAGTTTCCGAAAGGTCTACTTAAAGTGGAAGTGAAATCGTGTTTCTATGAGAAGGTTCCCGTTTCGAGATAAATCTCATATGAAAACAGTGACGTACTGGTGTAGGCACCAGACGTCCACGCAGTTGTCTATGTACTCGTGTGAGTGACGGGGCAGTACGCACCGAGATGTTTTGAGTATGATATTATTTTTTGTCAATTCAATTTTGGACTTACTACTGTTGAGCACGATGAGGGCATTTTAGTATATGCGTTTCCAACCTGGACCGGCGGCTCTTGGTCACTCGGCACGTGGGACAGGTCAACGAAAGTTTTCTCATGACAGGATCCTTGTACAGAGGACATTTCAGTTTTCCCTGATGTTCACGCACAGTTGCGGTGTTGGATCCCTGAAACTTACATTTCACGCCGTTTTACACCTCGTCGCATTCCACATATGGTTGTGGAATATCATGACGGTAGGGATGATGACCCCTGTGGTGCCGTTTTAGGTAAGATACCGTGGAAAAGAAGAGTTTGTAACTATGACAGTAGTATTTTCCTTGGCGGTCAGCGGTGGGCTCGGGCCGTATTAGTCCAGGAATATCTGGTCGATTCCAATGGCGTCGTCGTGGTCCCCATACACTGCCACGACGGTTGAGATGGCCGCGTTCACCATCAGCGGACAGTGGATACGGGCGACCTCCTCCCGCTCATTTTTATTTAGTTGCTGTTCCTTGGTTATCTCCTTCTTTCGTTGTCGACGTTCATCTTTGTGGTCTTCCTTAATTTCTTGGTCAGCGGCGGCCAGCTCGTGTTCCAACTGGCGATTTAATCCATTCGCATCTACGTACCAGTACGCCCTCCCCTCCGGCGCCAGGTACCTTATGGTACGCTTATGTATCTGACCGATGTAATGGATTACGCTGAGGACCACATTTGCACGGCCCGCCTAGAGTGCGCCGAGATCGAGTTCCGGGGATGGCGGAGCGTACACCTTGTGTCGTAATGGAATGCTGGGGCACTGCAACTTCCCCGTCTCCGTGTCTAAACAGTGAGGGCTGTGCCGCAGCCATGTGGGATAATCTGGTGGGGAACCATATACCCTGCACACTAAGCGGGGACGGACGACCCTATAGACAAACGGAATAGTTTCAAAATGTGCAAGGAAATATATTTTTCTTATTGATTTTACCCATCATTTGCATTGCGAACATAATAAAAACATAATAAAGTTACTGATTTCACATCCCACCCCAATCTATTGTGTAGAACTACCCCACCTGTGGGACAAACAACTGCCAAAGTATGCTTTTCCGGCATGATCTAACTCAAGAAACCACAGAAAGTACTCAATGCGCGAGTTTTCGCATCAAAAGAACTTAGGTTAAAATAACTTATACCATACCCCCCAGTTTTAAAATAATAATAAAAGGGAATGGACAACTGACTTGTTTAGTTAGTATCTTTACGATGGATACTCCAGCATGAGATGCAGTGAACGGAGTGAGTCTCAAAACAATCAAATATTTTATTATTAAATGTCGGAATTATTGCAATATACAATGCTTTAGAGAAGGTAAATTCAAAAATTTAAACAGCTACAGGCCAGGAATCTAACGACACCTTATTTAGGGCTCAGCAATAAGCAATAATAGGCAATGACACTACCGGTGTTACAGTTTTATTATTATCGATTATGGGAGGCTCCACCCCACACCCCCCGTAGTCAAACTCATAAAATATTATCAATACATTACTAATTGATATGGAACAGCTACTTTATTATGTTACTATGGTTTATAACTTGTCGTACAAATTCATTGTCTCACTGTACCCCTATGACTTAGAAAATAGAAAAACAAAAGACGCTTTGCAATACCCCGTTTTAAGGGCTTTTGAACAATATATGAATCAAACTCGTACAATCAACCTTTTAGGGGGAATCGCAGTGAGATTGAAGGTGTCCAAAAATCATCAAATATACACAAAGTACATGACAGAAACATTGACTCACTGTGCCCCATTGAAAACAAATTTAAAAATTCAAAACCAGTCCTCTGTTATAGGTCAAAACCTTTCTATCTACACCTTACTTAAAGCTCGGCGATGAGTAGTATTTGAGTAATCTTATGAAAGGACTTAGAACATGATAGATAAACTCAGACTATAAAAGTTATGAACGCATATAATTTTTCATAGAAATTGGATTTGCGTAACAATAGGAAATCTTTATTAGCTTTCCTTTTGCATACTTATGCAACAGGGGGTCTCGCAAAGATGAGCAAATTTTCATGCCGATTCATTAAAGGATGCACGCAGGAGACCGATTTCTTCATCGCTCCT
>JAHZNE010006724.1:0-33032 GCA_027744055.1 Callyntrura sp. NNG-2020
CAAATTTTTCGAGGTGACATAAATAAGAAAATGTCACGATAAATGTCACTATGACAGAAATTTTTCGTGCTATGACACAAAAATGCCTGACATTTATATCAGCCAAGCCTATGTGGAATGTCGAAGCAATGTCTTAATGTTTTGGAAAGTATCGCGTTGTCTCCGAAAAAATGTGCGCAATGTTTCTGTTTTAACGCTGGGAACACCAGTAGTAGTGGCTGTCGTCGCCGCAGTATCGACAAAGCAATGAATCTGATTTTTATCTTGTTACACAACAAGTCCCCTAGAAAAAGGGTGAGATTGCGAAGAGTGACTAGTATAGACACGACGATACGACGAGAGAGAATGTGTCACAGGCCTGTTATCTCACAGTTTTGCTTCTTTTTCGTGTGCGTATATATAAAACTTCTTAATGTCACTTTGCCAAGCTCCCTAACGTAATTTACTGCTTAGCCTACGTTGCTTGTTATCATCAGCAATTCATTTATCGTGTTGAAGCTTCTAAAGGCCAGGGAAGATGTACAACAGCCATATCGTGTTATCGTTCCATGAAAGTGCAAACTTGCAATCCTGTGGTGGTATCGAGTGAAAATAAGAATGACTCCCATCCATTAGTCTAATAATTGTTTTGTCTGACTTACTGAATGAAACATAACCCCTTGCATTAAATTACAAAAACACATTTAAGATCACTTAAAAACCAGCTTCCAGCTCATCTTGTCAAAACAGTTAAACTTGCTTTCTTCCCAACTGGAGACCATTACAAAAAGAAAAATTGCTAATATTAGCAAATTGTGTATATATTCATTTCTATCTCTGATGCGCCATTACGATATGGTCTTCCAAAGATAAAATCCCTGTCATTAAAAAAGCTGAAATGGTTGCTTCTATATGCTCATTAGAAAAAAAGTACACGAAAAATATCAAACTCTCCCCTATACTGACGCCATCCTCAACGTGACAAAAATAAACACAGGTTACAGCCCATTTTAATCTTAATGTTTTCACGAAAAACTAACTAACAAGGAAAACAATAGGCCCATTTTTATTCACCGATGATCACGGCGAGAGCAAGGATGCTTGCTGCTGCTGCTGCTTCTGCTTGTCTCTTGGTCTGGTGGTGAATAGGCGGGCAATAAAGAACGAAGAAACCGGAATGAGTGCCTTTGAGGACAAAATCAAGAGGTTTTTATGAGCGCTTTGATCTTTAATATTAAAGGAGGCGACGGGCTTTCGTAGAATCCCTTTTTACTACTATACCACCAGAGAATACGAAAACGTAATATCTTCAATTTTCCAGAGTAACGTGTTTTAACGGGGATGGGTAGCTGTGTGAATGCGAAGTAAAGAATAGTCCGTCTTATTACCTCTTTCCTTTCAGGAGTTAATGTGCGTAGTTAATGATCAGTAAAGGGAAACCATTTCCTTTCTTTCCTAAAGATTCTTGAATATAATCCAATAGTCGACGACCAACCATTAAGCTGTGCATGTATTGCATACACTACTTACAGACGAGGGCATCTTTAGGTTTGCGTCTACCTTTTTACCTGATTATTATACATTCCAATAATATCCAGGCTACGCAGTAAAAGTTCCCGTAACCATCAACATTATCCCAATACCACCACCGCGAGAGATTATGTGTACGTTGACTTTGTCGGGAAAGATTATATTCAAGGCTTTCAAATTACTACATGCAAAGTTTACCCAACATTTTCCTCGCGAGTGAGTCTCTCCTCCTCCGTGCCATTTTTTCCTTCTGCCACACCGCTCTGCCGTTACTGGAGAAGTTGTGTGTGTGTGTGTGTGTACTCGTGCTCTCCTGCATTTTATGACTTCAAAAGAATCGGTTACCCATTCAAAGTGAAGGTAATGGCCTTCTTTGCGCGTCAAGCAGAAGTATTTCTTTAAACACAAAAAGCTCATCAAAATCGTTAAGAGCCTTCATAACTTATTACCCTAATGAATATTTGTATGGCATCCTTTAATTTAATGAAAAACTGCTGAGGTCACACAAAACAGCGTCAGTTTTTGTCGCCGACAATGACGGCAAAATTTTAATACGAAGGCATATGCTCAAGTGGCACAGCCCTACTCTACATACTCGCGTACATAAACATAAACACGTCAAAAATTTATTTTGCATGTTCCGTCGTTTGCCCCGGCGATGTGAGAAAAAAATTTAAGTACAAGCTAACAAGCTGTGTGCCTACATTGTTTTCGCAAAGATAAAAATAGTTTGTACTGCGTCTAAATCCGCTTTGCCTAAAATGCCTAGATGATTATGCAGAAGGACGCTTAACACGTTTATGGTAGTTACCTCAAAATGTAAATATGTTTCAGGCCATAAACAGCTTGAAGATTGTGAAAAATAAACTTTTGCATGAAAGCTCACAGAGGCCAGGTCATCCGCATTGTTGGCAAAAACTTGGTTATAAAGCTTCCAGCAACAACTGAAGCTAGACGATGCGTTTATAAATTCATGATGTTTATAATGCTCGTTACGCAGCCAGCATTCACTTTGACAGTCTCCCCAACTCAGGATAAATCTCCTTCTAACAGTCCTATACATACTTACAGTTCGTATCGTATAATCATAACAGCCAACAGCCATAACATGTAACAGAGAACATGTATCTACCTATTTGACTTTGTCAAGAACAAACAGGCCAGCAAACGCACTCCATCTTTTCTCCGCCAGACAATAGAATTTTCGTAGAGACGAAATTATCTCCGCTTCTTAATGTATTCCTAGTTAATGAGAATAAAGCATCTTGACTTGTTATTTTAATCCTTATCTTCTTTACAGGCAGGTAGGCAAGCAGGTTTATTTTCGCTCCTGTTTGCTCATGTCTGTTGTTGGTTCACAATAACAGTGCACGGCATTTTTAGTTAAGTTGTGGCTCTTGGCAGTTTGCTTCTGGAATATTTAAGCATTTTATGTACGTCTCCTGGAAAGTGCTAATGCTCCCAGGCTACTAACCCACGAAGCAAACAGTCATATCATCGTCGTCATGCATGATCCTCCACTTCATCGTCGTCGTCGTCGTCATCTTTATCACAAATTTTGGGAAATGCATACCATAGTACCACTACACGTCTATTTACATCAACAGCAACCTTAAGAAAACATTATTGTTGGTTTTAACTTACTCGCAGCAGAGAGAAGAGCCAGAGGTTTCTTGGACAAGCAGGGATGAAGTTAACCCGTGGAGAAAAGTGAAAAGCAAAACGAAACGGTGGTTGGTAAAACCAAAGTTAGATAACAAGCATGTTTCTCAACGTCTTTGTTTCTTCACTCTCTGGTTAGCTTCCCAAGTCGTGATGATGATGTGGTCGTGCTAGTGTTATGAATGCATCTGTTTATGCAAGTAAAGCTGTTGGGTTTGGCACGGACGAACAGTGAAATTAGGAAAGGAGAAGGGATCACGTGTAATCCTAGAAATGAAATTGTGGAAGCGTTGTGAAAAATAAAAACATTCATGTATAAAGTTTAGAAACATCGAAACACACACAGACTCTACACAACACACTTAGTCGCCAGTTCTTACATGAGCACATGAGTTTTCGTCGTCAATCGATTGGGGTGAGAATTTTCATTAGCATATTATTACCCATTACATTTTGAAAGAGCAAAGGACGTCGTCGTCAAAAACGTCAACATGTCGAACATGTTGTGTTATGATGTCAGAATCAAACCTTTAATGCGTGTCCGTAATCGGATGAAACTTTCATTCTTTGATAATTTTTGGGAGATAAAAGCGCAATTTTTATTTTAGAAACCATTATTATTAAATGAATAGCCTAGTGTTTTCATCCTTAAAAAGTGGCATAAAATGACAAAATAAAAAATAGTGTACGAACATGTGTGTAAAAATGAAACCAAATCTTTCTGGGTTATGGGTAAAAAGGGTAGACTTTTATATGATTTTATTAGGTAGACTCATTTTTTACACATTAAATTTTTGGTTATTTGTCTGGCCAAACACAACTTTATCGTTCCATCTGGCCTTTTCCCCAGTTGTCCCTTGCGCATATTCAGTCTCTATTTTTTCATCACACAAAGAGGGCAAATAGGATTAACTTCTTATACTCTCTCTCTCTAATGCACTAACAAGACCCGACCGCTTCACTTTTTAATATTCCCATTCCATTCACACATTTACATGTTGGTTACTACCGATGCATGTGTTTTATCGAGGTTCGTATTGCTCGCTGTGACCCATTTGAATTAGTTCAGAGGGTTTCTAGATAAAAAACTGAACATTGCTATATTTTTGTCTTTACTGTGAACGCTTGCTTAACCGGTAATAGGCCTTCTCCAGCATTCATCATCTCCATCAAAATCAAATCATCATTATTCTTAGCGTGTGCATGGATGTGTGTTCGAACACGTTTGTTTCGGCTACTTCTTCCTTATCGCTCAAAATATACACACATATTATTGACACCACACAGCCTTCTTATAAAAACCAAAAGGTCCTACCCTACCGAATAGCGAGCACACAATAAAAACCAAAGTACATTACTGATTTGTTTGACTAGATATATAATCACAATGGAGTACTTACCCCGGTTCGTTTCTTTCAAACGAGTCAAGCTGCTGTGCTGTTCCCTCTCGACGCATGTATCTTTGCCAGGTTCAAGTGTAAAGAAAAGAAGTACACTCGTTTCAAAATTTGATACTGATTTTTATGTGAAGAAAAGTAGATTTTGCCTAGAAGTCACGAAACATAAAATGTTTATACACTCATAAGAGTGGCAAAATGTCTACGTATGTGTATATAAGCACTTACAAATGTGTAAAGCCGAACGAACGTCTCTGTTTCTCCACCTACAACAAGATTCAATGAGAATCATGTACTCTGGGAACGGAGGCACCGCGACTATTAGTTCCCTTACATGTACATGTACTCGTTACGTATTGAACTGGAGAAGGCACACTTACAACACAAGTGTTTATCTAGACACGATAAATTGTTATTGCAATGAAACTCCACAAAGGGGTTCTCCTCTGCCATTACGTGATGCTTCATTGATTGTCGTCTGTAGGCCATCCACGTACAGCTGTACGTATTCCTTATATATACACACATGCACTTAGCCAAACGTGGCGTCCTTTTCCAGTTGGAATATGTTTTCTTATATTCTACGTTTCGTGTGACTACTTTCACACCGACACAACAACAATGATGACTCGTTGGCCAAAGATATTATTGTTTTGTGCATTACTTAATGATGATAATGCTGCTGCTGCTGCATTGTTATTGTAACTATCCGGGCAGTTGTTGCATATAGGATCGTTTAGAAGTGCGTGCGCTCAAGCTCAGAACCGAACGCCACCAAAATTTATCCTATTATGAAAGCTGGTGGCGAACTCGTATGCATCATCGTTGTGGTAGACGCATGTTATTAGCATTAATCTGTACTTTCGTACATCTTTTCCATTAACTGCATATCACTAACGAAATGACATCCATTATGGAATTAATTCATATAAGGAATATCTTCGTCCTTCAATTTTATATTCGTTTATGATGCTTTCTGACCACGTTCATATAAAGTCGTTGCAGTTTTTGTGCCAAGGAAAACAAAAAAATCAAAGAATAATTACTTAAGGCGAAAGGATGCATGAGGATAGACACGTGAGCAATTTCCATGTTGCAATTGGTGAAGGCCATAAATGTGAACTGGAAGAGTTCCATACGGTTATATACACTTTTGAAATTGTGAAATTTCTGGTATGCATGTTAAACAACAATATCCGACATTGGAAATTTTCAAGGTTTTTATCTTATACGCACGTAGACAATACATATCTAAAGTTATTATGCCCAAGTGAAAGCATCGCAGCAATTTTAAGTGGCCAGTTTTATTGGACTTGAAACCGCACGTTTCTACTAATGTTATCCATTTATCCGGTTCTGCGTTCAATACATTCCTTCTAATTTGTTTGCTAGACATAGTTGGTATATATGCAAGTGCAGCTATATAGTATGTCTAGTTTTATCCAGACTTTTTAGCCTCTTTCCCTTTTTAGTGTGCCATACTTCACGCGCCACTTAAAACGGGTGGTGGTGGCAATGTAACCGCCGGTCGATTCGGATAACGCAACACAAATAATGATCTCTCTCTCTCTCTCCTATCGGAATCGGAGACATAATACTCTGGTGAAAGGAAACTGAACCTATATCATACACAAAGTGTACATACGTTTGGGCTTTAACTTCCACAAACAAAATCGGATTATAGCATTTTCACACTTTTTCGGAATTTAACGATGTAATCAATACGAGCTCGTAATCAGTATACTTTTCGGTGTAACCCACTCGGTTACTTACCTAAGTGGATTGTTTCTAAAAGCCCGTTCGGTTGTTGGTAGCGGGTATCTGCCATAAATACTAAAGCCGCATTCCCTGCAGGGGATCAAATAACCCGACTCTTGGTAACTTTTAGAAGTACAAAGAAAACGCACATATTTTCTATTAGTAACTGCGGCACATTCAGCTTTGTGGTTGAACTGGACTCACATGATGCCTGCACCGACGCGGCCAGGAAGTTATTTTGAACTCAAGTGAAATGCACGATGAAGTTTGAATGCCAAAGATAAAAGGGAAACAAGAGGCACGGTCCTTCTTTTAAAATATCAGAAATGGAAATGAGGCTGCAGCAGTACACCTTTAAAAAAATAACCAAGTCGGCGCAACATCACATAATAATGGAATCAGAAAACAATTGCTTGGATCTTGTGGTTTCCTTCTAGTGTGATTATATTTATGATGTACACTGTCTAGTCTCTCGTATGCTCTTCCTGTATTCGATTCTGGTGTATTAAATATTTAGCAACACATATTCTCCGTTGGTAAATCCTTTTTGGAAAATTTATTGGTATTGAGTATAATGCTGTTTTATTTGTGCATTCTGCAGCAATATACCCTTATGTGCAAAAAGAAAAGAAAATTATGCATTACCACCATCTCCGCATCCCATATACACATTCAAGTTCGAAAGTGGTTCTGAACATCACACTGCAAGTGCTCTCTTGAATCTCCTCTTTCAACGAGAATTCGTATCTCCTTTGTAATACATGCTGGTGCAGTGTTTTAGCCAGTTTACAACTCGGAGCAATATTCCAGCATGCACATCAGACAAACTCATGATATTTATGATACGTCCACCGTTGTAGATTCAGCGAATGGCCCAATATAAGTTTTATTCATGACATGGCTTGAACTATAGTTTGTTCTTTTAAAGTGTGAGATCAAAGATGTATTTGGAAAATAGCTGAACAATACACAAAGTAAGGTTGAGACGAAAGGAAGAAAGCATAAGAAGGGGTTTCGTTGATGTGTGGTTTCCAGACTGCGCATTTAGTATGTATGTATGCAAGTGTAATAAAACTGCGTATATATTCGTGTTTGCTTGTTTCAAGTAGTGAGCATGCATGATCGTTTTCTGTAATGTGATTTGTTAGAACTGACGCAAGAGTTGTAGTTGTATTGTGGGATACATAAAGTTTTCAACTTTTCTGGTCTCAACTTTTTTCACGTATCTGGAAAAAAACTTTATTGTTTTACTATGCACATAACATAGGTACATTTAAATAAAAAGTGGGCATTATCTATATATGCACTTTTAAGGAAAGAAAATATCTTCCTCGACGTAACGTGTGTCATTTTATCCAGTTACCTGTGCTCCTTGCAAGGGTGGCTAAAGAACATAAATTTGTTGGGACACTGCAATATTTTCAAAGCATTGTTATTACAGGGAATGTTTACGTCTTGCATAGAAAGAGATATGCCTGCTATTTAGGAGAGGTGCTATAATGCTCAGAGCTTTTGTATATTAGGGAGTGAGTAAGTTGAAGGTTACTTTCTCAGTTGAAAACGTGAATATTTTCAAATACAAATGCGTTGAGAGTGTATTTGAGAAACACGGGAGAAGAAGGGTGAGTGCATGTGTCTGAAAGAAGTAGATTGGAAGCGGATTGAAGGATTTGGCTGAGTATCGTATTTCAAACGAAAAAGGGAAGCCACCTCCGTGTCTACAATACAAATATATTATATAAAAAATATAAAATTTCTTAATAATAACAATAAAGCACATATGTGGTTCTTTTGCCCAAATAAAGATCGTATTACTGCTTTATGCACATACTATACGTATAACACGATCGTACATAGACCCTTTTTTATCTTTTCATTGGTGGTACCTGCCAACCGCAAATATCCTGCATATGAGTAGTAGTAGTATTCTATTTTCGGGCTTCTTTCATTTTTTATACTTGCCTGCATGAAAGTATATGATTTCTTTTTTGGGCGAAAAGCCGGTAGTTGGTGATGGAAGTACAGTGCATTTTCCTCTTTTATACTGACAAGATCATTGAACGACATCCGGACTTTAGAATTTTGTTAAAGAAATTTTCGTGTGCACTTTTTCAAAGGTAAGGTTTGCTTATGGCTGTCGTTTCCTACTAAGCCATAAAATGGATGAGTAAGTATTGGAGCTCCGCGCATTCGACGGACGAACGGAGCACACGCTATTAAATTTAGTATGTGACTACCTATACGGGCTTCTAATCTAATAGAATTATGAAGACGGAGCTAGCGTCCTTCGATCACAAAATTGAATATAACTTTAATAGAATAAACCAATCCATTTTGGCAGGCATTTTACTGACAATTCACATCCTAAATAAGGCCCGGTTCATGTGACAAATGAACCAGAGACTCGTGATGAAAAAATGTTGTGTCTGGAATGGAAGCGGCCTTATGCAACCTGAAAATAAGATCATTTCCTTTCGTCAACCATCTCGGCAACCCGAGACACATTCTTTTTTGTAAAGGGGTCCCGTCACACGTCAAGGAAATTTATAAAATCTTGGCGAAGGTGGAATTTCTTAGAGAATATGTCGGTTTTTTCACGTGATACGATCGAAATTCATTATGAGATTCAACTGAGTTAATAAATCGGCTCACCGCAAAATCCCCCTACATGGTTTTTGTTTCATATTGAACTTTTAGCCGGAGCAAAGGAGTAGGATACATATTGCTGCTGGTACCTATGTCCTCATTTGAAAGAGAACACTCTCAGTTTTGTTACCGTTTTTCTGCCTGTCTCATTTTCAATTCTCCGTCATATTAATTTACACGTAGATGAGAAGGTTAGTAGTATATGCTACCGGGGAATCAGAATGACGTTAAAGTATAAAGTTCGTTGGATACTTTTCTGCTTTGAATATTTCATATACATTATCTTTCCCCCTGTTCCGCGTGCTCCCCGTTTTTCAACTACAGCATCTCCGATTAATTCCCACGACCCGACTATTTCTCTTGGCCTTGCCATAGAATAACCCACCCACACACACATTCTCTCCTGTTGTGTGCTCGTTCCCTGTGATCATTACCGACACTACCGGTTTCTCCGAGTTGTGTTTCGTACGCGCCCTTGCCGTAATATTTATTAACTTGGGACATCTTTGTCATAATTTGCTCTGAATGGATGGAAGCGAGAAAGGAAGTGGAAAATCATTATGCTGAAAATTCTGAGGGATGCGTTGCGTAGGCTTATTCGTTTGTGCCGTATGCTGATGTCATATTGTTTAGATTACAAAATGTGTCGTATCCGCAGCGCTATTCTTCTATACGTATGTGTGTACGTGTATGCATCCTATGAAAATTTCATGCTTTTTCATATTTACAATGCGTCTTTTATTTGGAGAACCCTCCGTGTTGTCAACCATTTATGCCGAGTGTAGAAGGAAAAAGAAGTAGATAAAAGTACATAGATACAAGGCAAATTGAGCCATTCACCGGGATACGATGGCAAGTGGCAAACAGTCTAAATGAAGATTTATGCAATCTGTCGACATCTCTCTTGTTTGGTGGTAGGATTTGGGGATACAACGCGTAACGCACATATACATTCATCCTATGTGGAAAAATAGTTTTTTGAATGTATCCTCCAGTTTGCAGTTTAACTCGTTCTAGTTTTAAAGAAAAAAAATTCGTATGCAGCGCGGCGCGGCTGGTGGTGGTGGTGTGCTTTTATGTCAAAAAATATTTACAATGTCTTTAACACAGTCAAGCTGGGTAATCCTGCTTTAGTTCTATTACAGTCAACCCCAACGACACAAGAAGTTTCTATTTTACATGACAATGGCACTGCTTTCGCTTTATGGTATTGTGTTTCTTCCTGGAGTCGATGCACTGCGGAATCATAAATATTAATATTTCTAATATGAGAACATTGCTTCACCAAAATAGGATTTCGATGATCTCCCTAACCATGTATTACATTTTCATATAGTGATACACAGACCCAAAACCCAAAAATATTTCCCGGTTTTGACTGTCATCACATCACTCAAAAGAATTGACATATTTGCATACATCACGCATATTACACAGATGACTGATTTTATTGAAAAAGAACCGAATTCTTTGTTAGCACCAGACAAAAATAGAACACGACTCCACCTTCTTCCGTGCTAACCATCCATTAACTTCTTTGTCATAAATAACGAAAGGAATTTTATTAGGAAATACATCAACGTATACGTAAGTATATGTATATACTTTAGTGGGTGGTTCATAATGTGTTGAGCGTGTCTGTGTGATCACGAAACTGAAGAAATTAACACGTAAGTGAAACAAAATGTATCCATAAAAATGAAAAACTTTGGTAAGATGGCTAAGAATGATAGGACAGGAACAAAAAAACCTCCCTTTGTTTGTAGTCGAACCTGGAATAATTTTTCCTCAGCCTTCAACCCAAACTCTTAATTCATGTCATTTCCCCAGCAGATAAAAACTTTTTTTCACAGCAGAGCGTTTTGTAAATTTTAGCGCTGTGGTGCGACTCACTCGAAGCTTTCAAACCCGTAAAAAAGTAAACATTAATTTCCATTTGTTAGCATTTGCTACATGGCAGATAATAATTATTAGTTTCTTTCGGTAATAACAAGAATGATTATTACCACAATTTTTGTGTGTACAAAACCATCAACATCTTCTCACAAATCCCCAGCTTAGTATATTATTACTGTTGCCTGTAAAAAAATACAAAAATTTTACCGCATTAATCCGTGTGTACTCATAAATCTACGAAGATTTTTTCAAAGTTCTAAAACAGATTACTACAGTTTAAGCTCGTATTTGTTTACCTCTTAATGTACTTCCAGTTTCACATCAAAACCACTCATCTTCGCAGTCCGGCTGCTTTTTAAGACTTTCGCGTGACTGAATAAGTTGCTTCGTTCGAATTTTCAAGCACATCACATCAGCCTAAGACCGCAACAACCCTTGGTTGAGTTGGGTTTTTTGTTGGCATTGCATTGTTGAACTGTCATAAAAAAACTGGAAGACTTAATCTTCTGCCCCCAACCACAATGCCACTTCTTTGATTCACAACCACGATAACGTAAGATGGTAATACTGAATTTACGTTTAACTATTATTATTTCATAAAAAAATTCTAGACCGAAAGGTAAGCTTAATAAAGTAGTAAAAAAACTAACACTTTAGAAGCACAGGCGTGATGAATTTGTTAGAAAAACGAAGAGGGTTTGTGTAAATGGAATGCGTATTTTTTCCAGGATCTCTGGATTTTACTCTGAACTTTAACTTATGAATATTGCGTTTGCTGATCGTTAATCATTCAGGTTGGCACTTTAAAAAATATTTGTATTTGTGTTAGTGTTCCGCAGTAGTCGGCGGCATAATTACCACAATTTCAACGCTTTAAAGATGTTACTACCTAACTTTCTGGTGAACTAGTTGGTGTTATCCACTACGAAATATTGGAGATCTCAATTCTATCTTGAAAACTTTACATTACCTGAAACTTTTTCATTTTAGTTTTCGGAATCCTTCTTGTGAAAATTGGGTGAACACGTTTACTTCTCATATGTGCGCACAGGTCTGCTGATGCTAATCGAATGTGTCTGACTCAAGGAATGTTGGTGAGAGAATAACGAACGTGAAAGCAACTTTATCGTAAAAAGACGTTTTTCATCTTCACTCTAAATGAACTGTAACTAATTGGAAATCGAAAAAATCAGTGGAGTAGTTATATTGCTTGTAACCTAATTTGTTCCCCTGAAGTAATGGTGGAATTAGACAATTACGCTTGTTTTTTAGAGAGACGTACAAGTTGTTACAATCGACCTATATTAATTAAAAGGCCTATTGTTTGCTTCTTCTTGTCTTCTCCCCTATTACATTAAGCAAGGGCCTTTTGTAGCTGTTGAAAGCGGTTAAAATTAACAATGCTGATTATTTCTCCTCAAGCATTTTCTTCTACTTCATTTACGAAATTTCTGTGCCTTGCAGCAATTACTGTTCCAGAACTGTGTTCTCTGGAAGAAAACTGGAAACTTTTTCATTAATGATCATAATGATTAAAATTCATGTATAAAACTGGAGAAAGAGGAGAACAAGGGTGAAAAATTATTGCTATTTCTCACTACCCCAACACTTTATTACACACTTTCTCTTATATCTTTCTCACACTTTGCACAGCGAGCAGTAGGAATTTAATAGTATGTCTTTACAGCAGCAGTGGAGAGTCACGGGTCAAATTTCCTACTCATAATAAGAATAAAACTTGCAGTATGGTAAACGTGTATTTCGCACGGGGTATTAAGCTGCAAACCCATAATTCGCATTCATCAGCGAGAAAAAATGCTGGGCTCTACATAACTACTCCAAAAAACGAAGTTTTGTTATTGCCGCATAAGTAAACTTTTTTAAGCGCATAATCATGTAACACGGCTTGATGATGATAACTTAAGGAACACCAGATAGACCATAATTTTTAAGAGCTACATACGATGATATCATTAATTCCATTAAATAATACAAGGGGATACATTATCACCAGAATTTCCAACTTTTGTTATTATTTGGGTTGATATAAGTAATAGCCTCGTGTTCATGTGGCGTGTGTGGGCGCCCAAGCAATCCATGCACTTTTTTCGTACCTAATACTAGTAGGAGTACTACATACATGATCCTTCTGTTCCAGGTCAACATTTCTTGTTCTTTCTATTCATCAAAAACGAAAAGAGACAAAACAGATTACAGAATCTAAGTGTCCCGCACCATATACTTCGCTTTAGATTTCCTCTTTTCGGAAATGGCTCTCCTCCTCGCTTCTTCTGTTTATCTATAGCCGCGCGCGTACGTAGATGTAACTCTCCCAGTTTTTTTGTGAAGAAGATTGCAAAAAATTTATCTGCTCCCATAAATTTCCCATTGTTCAACAAAGAACAATAACTCAATTCATACTAGTGAATTGCATATGTGCTTTATTTCAAGTGAGCCAGTTTTGTGCCTATTTTGGATGTGTACTTGGAAAGCTGCTTTATCGTGTTTTGTCGTCTGTATTTTTTTATGAAAAGGCATGTATATACGTATAAATAAAAAGCAAAATATTTATACAGCGAAACATCGAGCTGTTATTATTATTATTGCATTGTTATTGCCAGCCAGAATAGATGAAGAGCTACTGCCGCTCCTGCGACTGGTAAACGCGATAGAGCTTTTCGGCTCAGTGCATGTGGCGAGTGTACAATAAAAACAACGTAAAATCCCTCCGTCTTCACATATTGCATTATCAGAACAGTGTATGAATAAGGGCTTCCTTGCTTTTACTGTACAAGTCCTTCCGTTTTTTGTCTCCATTTTTTTATCCTTCCTGTTACGCTATCGGCTATAGTCATGTATACCCTTAAAACTTACACATTACGCTGTACGTTTGTATACAAGGCTAATATACATACAGTTCCCTCTACCATTTTCAGGGAGCATCATATAGGTTCCTTGCTGAAATAAACATGGAAAATGCTTATTCTTTGTTTTTGTTGGGCTCATCGTTCCTCCTTAAAGATAACGTGTGCATGTTGAGTAGATGTATATACGTCGGAGTAAATCTCCTTTCAGTAAGCAAATTCCAGGCCGTATGTTTACTTTATAGAGCCATATACCACGTTGGGACACTGCAAGAGAGAGGTATAATATCATTTTAGTTCAACCATCTGAAAGTAACCTTTCTATTCACTTTTTGAGTTACTTTCCAAAAAGGAAGAAGACAGGAACCTATATATCCATAACTTTCACCCAATCTTTCTCTCGCTGCCTTTTGTTCTTTCGGAGCTTTTAGGGACTGAATGCCCTGTGTTGTTTCATTCAGCAACATTCACATTCATGCTTTTGTACTCAATGGATCTGACTGAACAAGCAGGATACGTATGTATATACCTATGTAGGTACATGTCTACCAACGGAGCGTATGATGACGATGATATACATAAATTCATATTAACGAATAATATGAATACACATAAAAATATAATATCTAAAATCCCCCTATTGTTCGTCGGATTGTATTTTCATTATTTTTGGAGGCGGATGAAAAGGGACCAATCTACTGGAACCTTAACTTGCTTCCCTGCTTTCCCCGGCACATAGAATGAGTTTTTTTTTCAGTTCAGAGGCATTAGTGTTATTGTGTGTATGGTTGTACTTTATTGTTAATATACGACTTTTGGTACATGTGGAAGGAAGTCGTCGGCGAATTCACAGTTTTTTGTGTGGCAGACACACCGTAACTTTTCCTAGATAGGATTTCACTTCACACGCGAACAAGTAGGGTGGGAGTGTATACGTGTACAAAGTGCCATTATCATTATAACAAAACTGTATCTTCTCCGGTTGCCACAAAGGAATGGCCAAATATCAAATATGTGTAATAGTTTCCACATTCCACAACGATGAAAATATTTTTGCTGGTATTGTCTTGTAAAGACTGGTGGTGTTAAGATGAATAGAGAGATATGTTGCTACGTTTAAGAAAACGCTTGAGTTCGTTTTTCTCTCCCTTCCGCTATCACTATCACAGAGTGAAGACTTTCTTTAGGTGGTACACAGCTAGCATTAATGGGGGGAGTGATGGAGAGTACAAAAAACAGAAGCGCGTGTGTATGTGTGTGTGTGGATCACACAATATTGCACTGTTCCTTCCACAGGCCACTTTCACTCACTTTTTCTTTTGTTCAAAAACCAAGAATTTCACTCTTGAGTTGCAATCTTGGCACAAAGTGAAACTTGTGCCAAGAAGTGTGCCCAGGCCAATAATATCAACATCCTCATAGATTACTAACTTCAACGAATGAACCACGGCTTTCCCTCTCTGTCTCTACGTCTGAATTGTGGAGGGTTTCTCCCACTGGCTGGACACTTGGCGTGTACTGTACAAAAGATTGTATACATCTAGTTATCAATGTGTTTCTACATAGTTCCACCTACATACCTACCTACATGCTTATATTAGGAAACGATGTTAGAATACGATACAAGTACATACACCAGCGGAGCATTCACTTTTTCAACTTTTGTTTCTCGCAAAGCTTCTTCTTCCACATGCTTTGGATGCGAAAGAACGAAAGTATTCTTAAAGATTCTTTACTGTTGTTTTAGACACTTTGAGTTATACACGAGTACTTAAAGCTTTTTCGTATTTGTACGCTACTGAATTCTCTGTTACACCCTCAGATAGTAGCTTCATTACCAAGGGCATACATTCTTAAATTATGGGAGGTATGTACCTACACAGAGTTTTTATGTGCTGATCGCGTACTGATACTGAAGCCTTTAAAGAATCTTCCGTATCGGGTTGGTACAAAAACTAAGTGTGTGGGAGGGCTTGTACATGATAAGTATAAATACACTTTTCGAGTTACTTATTATTACAGAAGGTTCCAACAGCAGCAGAAAAAAACAAGAGTTGCTGTTTGTGGTCTAAAATATGTTTTTGTGAGCCCTTCCTCCTTCGGAGCTATAGTACCTCCTCATATTTGCTGTTGATGCTACACACCCGCATTAAAAGTTACTTTTTGCTTATGAACAAACAATAAATATGGAATAAAAAAACGGAGAAGAAAAAATTAAGAAACAGTTTTTTTTATTTTGCTTTCCGTTCTTTCCTCTTTGTGTTCGTACGTAAGTACAGCGTGCCATTTGAAACTCGACATATGAGCATCATCTCGTTGGTAGTGGTAGCGGTGGCAGCAGGAGTCCAGCCGTACTCCCTGGAAAAAAGTAGAAACGCAGAAGCGGCAACAGTAGGAGACTATCCGTACCGCCGTTCTATTTGGTATTTGTGTCTTTCCACTGTTTCAGGAAACGCTGCTGCCAAGAAGGAAGTGAAAGAAAGCAAAAAATAGGGAATAGAGGAGAAAAAATAATATGAAAGATGCTTAATGCTGATGCTTGTGGCGGCCGGTTCTCGTTCTCCACTTTTTTTTAGGTTGGAAAGCGAAATGGTAGGGGAGAATGATGTGCGAGTCTGGTATGTGAATTGGGGGATGTACCACGTCCTCTTTCTCGACTACAGAAGTTTCTTCAAAGTTTTCAGCTTTTTCCCACTTTCTCCTCCTAAACTGCATGTATTTATTATTATTACTATTTTCCTTTGTATATTCATAGTTAGCTTAGATATATCGCGCTCTTTTTTATAGCTTTTCACTTATTTCGATGTATTGTAATTTAAAGCAAAAGGCACATTGAAGGTGTTATTTGTTGTTGTTACATAGACCGTTCTAAAATGGTATCGGTAATGCAAAGTACAGAATGGTATGGAAGAAAATGAGAGTTTCCCCAAAGAATCTCTGACAATATGTTGGTTTACTACAATTCACAGTTGCCTTGTGTTTTGGCATTGGATTTGATTTTCTACTTGTATCTTTGATATTTTTCTTATTCTATCCTACTCTCCGCTTTTTGTCTAGTTCCTTTTTTGTGTGTACCTTTTTGGCCGTCGGTTCTACCGCTTCCTTTTCTTATTTTGCTGTACAACAAGCTATCGTTCGATAAACGAGAGGGTCGTCTAAATGAACAGAGAGAACTATAAAGACTTGGGCGTACTATTGCTCTTTGAAAAAAAATGAAAGCGTGCACATATGTTTTCATCAGAGTTTAAAAAATCCGTCGCAGTTATTTTACTTTACAAATTGCTTGGAACTTCAGTACAAATGCTCTTTTCATATTCTATGGTGGAGGTTGGCACATTTGTAAAAACCAAATCTATTCTTTGAAAAAGAAACAAGTCTTATTTGTAAATTGCAGGCTTTAAAAGTATTTCTTGTGTTGTAGCAAAAATGATTGTGCTTTGGTGTATATTGTGAAAAGCAGCATATAGTGTTTAACATATTTTTCGAATTTCTGCTGCACCACCGATTTGCAGCTTTATTATTGTATGTGCTTTGAAGGGAAAAGGGGAACCGCAGCAGAGAAAAATAATAACAATCTAGTCCACCGTAAAATATGGCAGATAAAGCATTCCAAGAAAATAAACAATTTTTCCCATTTCCAGTGCCAAATTGAGAATGTTTCCGCTGCTCCTGCTGCTACTGTGATTATCAGGATATTTATGAGTTATTAAGGCTTTCCATTTTGTGGTATACTGTGTGGTCGCATGTGTGCAGTAGGTAATTGTAAGTGTCATTTTACCACCAACCAAGAACGACGTACTTTTGACTGCTTTTATTGATAACATCGCACTATTAAAAAGGAGATTTTATAGCCACAAAGAAAAAAAACAGGCCACCACTTATACTCAACCAAAATAGTCAAGTGACATGGTTTTTTCGTTCCTGATCTTTCTCGTTCTACTCGGAGAAAATCTTGCGTGCGTTGGCGTTACCGTAACATAATAGCATTTTAGGTAGGCTGACACAAACCGGATTACGTTTTCACATGTGCCACTTGACAACTTTAATGGTAGATGTTCCTATGTGGGGAGAAACGTGCAAAATCCTTGACTTTTCACAATTTAATTGGCGTTTCAATATTCAACAACTCTATCAATATTTCAGGAAAATGTTAAGGGTCAAGAACAGATAGGCTGGTTCGCCTGCCTCAGTTTTCGCGAAAGTCTATGGCGCCAGGATAAAAAGATTTTTCGTTTCCTATTGTATGCGTATTTTGTGTGTGCCTCTCGCCGAGGTTGTATTGGTGAATGTATTGAAACTGTATATATATATGGGCGACACGATATATAATTTGGTAGTCGGGTAGTGTTTCTAGTCCCTTAGTAGGTTATCTACGTTTCTTGTTAGCTGCTGGCTGCTGAACAACTGGTGGAAAACTACAGCTTGCTAAAATGTCAGCATTTGTTCCATGTTGGTGTGCAGGCTTATTTATTTTCTACATGTCAAGATGAAGATGAAAGACAGATTGTAAAAGCTTGGATCCCGCGTGTGCTGTCGCGGCTCCATATGATCTCAACTCAGCACGATAAATGCATATTGAGTAATGAGGTTTTATTTGAAATGCTATTATTGTGTGTAACATTAAGATGAAGGGGTACTATAAGTACGAGAGAAAATTGGATGTAAGTAACAAAACAACGGTATTTAAATATTGACTTACAAAATATAGTTTGCCTTAAAGATATTTCAGAGAACATGCTTATTTATTGTTAGTTAAGTACTAACTGCTTAAACAGTAAACAACAATACCTACATATTCATATCTAACCATCCGCCAGCAAAAGCATTATTCAATTTGGGAAAGCTTGCAGAAACTATTTTGTTTACATGTATATGCCTACTTACATGTTATATGACTCTACTTTGCAGAAAGTTGTTCTTCTCTACCCGTAGGCGTTGAATAGACCGTATGACGGAGGAAACAAAGCAGGGAAGGCCATTATCACGAAAATTGGAGAATTCTGTTTGTGTACAAAATAAATTTCATGCAAACGCGTCCAATACATTGCTGTTGGTCATGTGTAACGAACAGCGTCTATTATTAGATAGATAGATAGCTTTAGCTAGCTAAACTTTCTGTTTACCATGAAATAAAGCAACTGAACGTTCACACAGGCTGTACACGTAACACCAGTTTAGACTAGGCTAAAAAGATACTGTGGTGGACCATACTATTTCAAAGTGCTAGAACGGGTGAGGAAAGCAGAGAAAGTGAGGAGAAACATGATTGGGATGAAAACATATTAGAACGATGTCAGCTTGGTTGGAACGTTGCAGAGAGTCCCGTATGTATGTATATGACATAAGTTGACGTGTCATAACCCTGTCAGATGTGATATTTTTCCGTGCTCCAACGTACATAATATTAGTCAGCGCGCATAGAGTACTAACAGCGTTAACCTAACTGTCACTGCCGTCTTGGTTTACTCGGCTTCTGTAAACCCATTTTTTAGACGCTCCGAGGTACCGCACAGTTTTGCAGGAGAGAAGAGACCTATTCCAGGAATTCTCTTGCGGCTCTGTTTAATAGATGTATAATGTTTTATAAACAGCAGCAATGCTCATGTATGTATCGGCAGGCATAGGGAAAGCGGTACTTTTTGTTGATGCAAGGGATTCGGTTCATTTCCATCTGTTCTGTTGTTTACTTTTCTCCTTTTTATACCCAGTGTCATGGCGGGGTGTGCTATGCATATTATACTGCGTGTCATCGAAGCATATACCTACAGCACGATCACGACTATATCAATGAAAAATCTGAAATAACATTTTATATGCATATAAGTTTTATTACTTTACTAATGTACACATTTTACCGGGTGCTTCGTATATTTTTTGGTAGAAAATATGTTATTTTTAGACCCTTTTCACAAGTCGCTGAAGGAGCGCTGAGCTTATTAGGTGGAGCTATATATAGTCTCTTATAGAATATACTTTTTGGGTGACTGAAAGTGCATATGTGTGAGACAGCATTTTTAGACGCCCGTGTAAAACATGCCACGCATCAATATTTCTTTATTGGATTAAAATGCTGCCTCATCTGGTACAATGGAGTTTTTTTGCTTGTACTCTCCGTCGATTGGCTAACTTACTGCTTTTTTCATCTTGACAAGAAATCTTTTAGGACTACTAATGCTACTACTTTGGGACAGGAGTACTTGTCGTAATGCATATTGTAATACGTACCCTTATCTTCAGTGCAATGGAAAAAGTGAAATCCATGTCATATTTTCCCATTTTCCTATTAGGACAGGAAGAGATTCTGAAAAAGAAAGGAAAATATGGTAATAGCTTTTGGCACAAGAAGAAGAGGATGTGTAATCGGAGAAAAGGATCTTTCCTGCTCCCCCCATTTCTCGTTGGATGAGCGTACTTGGAGTAGTTTTATACCTAGTTTGACGTTCACAATCCACAGACGTTTGTCTGGCACATTCCTGTCCATATTGTACTCTAAAATCCCCACTGCTGTTCCTGCCATCGTGTAAAAGTGGAGGACAACCTAGAGACATCCACTAAAAGAGTGTAAGTAAATCCAATATTTTCAAACAGGAAAATACTTACCACCACTATCAAATGACTTTCTCAAAGGAAAATAAAGCAAGCGCAAGGACACAGAAATACATCGTTCTGGATGTGGCTCTGGCATTGGCATTACTATCATCGTAAATACAATGTGTGCCTTTTTACACTTGTTCCACTTATTCTTCCCTCGCACACATACACGAACTACATGCAGGAAATCTGTAATGCAAAATAGTTTAGAATGTGCGTGCAGATATGTATATCTGTTTTCCTCTGTTCGACTACTCCATCGTGGTTCTGTAGTGCACAGATCTACGACGATCGTCCACCCAGATTCTCTAGTCGTTCCAGAGTAAGAGAGAGAGAGAGAGAGAGAGAGAGAGGAAGGATAATGTGTGGTTGTGTGGGCCTGTCTATGAGTGACTAACGGTTGAATTCACTACAAGAGCTGATCTCGATCCCAAGTGGTGATGTAGTTTCATACGCCGGTATTACCAAAAGGAGGAAAATAGTAATAACTGCTTATTGAAGTAGTACAACAGCTACAACTACCATCACTACCGCTGAGGCTACAATCATCCGTAAAGTATGTTAAAAGAGGAAAGGAGAAGAGCTATTCATTGAACATAACTTTTGGAGTGCATGCTGTTGGTGTGAGGCATGAAGTGTCTTGCGTCTCTCGTTATGAGTCTATCGACAAGTAACGACAAGAGTTACACTCAAGAAGACTCTTTTAGAGAAAATGATGGTGAATATATTGGCGAGAACGGATTGAACGAAAAGGGCTTCCTCCTATCATCGTCTCCCGTTGGCAAACTAGAAAGCAATCTTTTTGCAAATCTTATAACAACATATAATGATAAATTTTTTGTAGGTCGATCCAATCTACGTATATCGGGATGAAAAATATAAGTATTTTCGTATTACTGCAAGTTTGCATATACTTATTTTATGGGATAGTGGCGCCCTTCGAAAAAGGGCGGCGAGATCAGGAAGGTGAATAAGCATTCGTGTGTTTTATTTGTTCAGGCCTATTTTCTCTAGGTATCACTATACTATTATGGAACGACAAGAACCACATTTTCTGCTTCCAAAGTAGCTTTTCTTGCAATATATTACAATGATTCCTTTGGTTGATAGCATATTTCCTGAACAGGAATAGGTTTTTTTCTCTTTCCTTCCATACAATGTGTATTGGTGACGACAAGGAAATGGAAATTGCGACTGGTAGGTCCTCCGATCCTGTCACCTTGTGTATAATGTGCATTTAAATTCAGAAGCAGCAGCCACGCATACAAGGAAGGAGCTCGGAAAATGTGTTGCTTAAAATATGATATTCTATAAGTTTCACGGGGATATAAAACATGAGAGCTCTCCTTATTATTGGTATACCTTGTTATTTGCATCTCGTGCTGTGTCGCTTGGCGCACGGGATGTAGGATGTATGAGGGTATTTAGAACGAACTCATGAAGAGAAAGGCGTAACTTGCTATTCCTTGTGTTTCAAAAAGACAATCTACTTTCTTCTTTTATTTTCGTATATTACCTTGTGTTTTCCGCTATTCACAGTGTTTATTTGTATACACCACTGCTATTGACGTTGGCGGTGATGTGGGGAGAAAGAAACGCAGGAAAGAAGAGGAGTGCGAGTGCACAGGTGCACACTGCAGGGATCGTAATAATAATTTTACAAAAGAAAAACTGGTGCAATGGGACATGAGAACTCTGCAAGGGTTCTGCCATGTTTATTTTCTCTTTCTTAGTATGTAGTTGAGTGTATGTGTGTATAGTAGTAAATGCTCGCGTACACATTGGAAAGATAAATAATGTGAAATGTAAACGTATAGAAGGAAAAATGAACAAATCTTTTACAAAATAAGCATTTCCTAACAAACAAGTTTATTCATCCGCTCCATTGTCTGTGGTCTCTAAAGGCATGCCGCTGACGGCAGACTACATATACCTATTTTAGCCCAACATCAAAGAAAAATTTGTGGTGGTAGGCTTTCACTTCCCCAGCGAAAGTATAGCGGCATCTTTTACATAATAAATAGATCGCACACTTTTATAGACAATATATCTGAATCTATATATAGCAGAGATGTCATTTTGCTTTCACATCTACCAGTGCTGCTGCTGTTGATGATGGTGTCATTGCCAACATCCTTTTATTACCTCCTCGCGCTGATAAGTGCTGCTATATATACTGCCCATGCTGGGTTTTTTTGCGGGGTAAGGGACCCTTTTTGTTCGCCTCGCCAATTCTTCTATCGGCATTGACAAAATATTAAAGTAAAAAATGAAACGAGGAAACAAGAAAATAGAGACAGAAAAATAGGGAGATTACAGTAGTGAAGCTCCCATGCTGTTGCTACTACCTCCACCACTACTGGTGCCGTAAATGGTTTCTTTTTTCATTCAGGATCACTAACATCATCATCAACACGGACGTATAAGAGCAGCACACATCCTAATATATGACATGATGACAAGCAATAGGACGGATGTTATTTCATATTATTATTATTACTTTAAAAAGAGAGCGAGAGAGAGAGAGAAATACAGTGTGAAAGATCCGCTATCTAGTTTAACCACAACCCACATACCAGATCAGCAGGAGAATCATCCACATGAAGCGCGTGTATACAGCTATATTACATTTAGCACTTCCTCCGGTTGTATTTTCATTTTCATTTGTGGCTTTACCCATTTCATTGTTCCTTATGTCGTTTTCAGGGATATCATGGAATAGCAGCAACAGCAAACACACCCACAGCTTTAGATATACATCCTTGCTCTACTACAGCAAACCAAACTACCACTACTGCTGCTCCTGATCCTCGGGAAAGTGCTGTGTCGTAGCTTTCAGAGAAATGAGATGAACGGACTACTACATTCACTGTAGGCATATACCCATCCTCTTTCGCTTTCTCATTCCAGTTTTCTGTCAACTTAAACCTCACCATCACCACAGCATTCACAGTTGGGATGACTGCATGAGCTCATCTTCATATCATCTTGTCTAGTTGGAACGAGACTACTGAAAAAAAAACATTGTAAGTAAAAAATGCAAAAATTGTTCTTTCCATCTCTAACATAAACTATTAATCCTGTTTATATATCCAACGGTATAAGGTGGTTTGCCTCTGTTTTGCTTCCTAATATGCTTACTACATCTCCCCAGTATCATTCCGTCATATCAAATTCTGGCATTTCGTTTTTTGTAAGGTAAATGACTATTATATGGGGTATGGGGGACCCAGGGAAAATGAAAATGCGATTGTATTTTTAGACAGCATTTTTACATGCTTTCGCATATCTATGCCTTTTTTCTTATACCTACACAGCATCACAACACTAATGGGGCACTAACGTTCATAATAGTAATGGATTTGTGACTCTCCGGTGCTGGATGAATTCGTCACAACTCCTGGAAGAGTTTCGTATAGTACATAGTAGTGGTACCTATTTACCCTATGCGTTTATTTTTTTGGTAAGGTGAGATGTTTTGTGACATTAGAAACGTCTACTACTACTACTGCTTGCTAGCTCGCCAGATGATTTTACCAGGCTGTTCTCTTGTCTGTGTGCTAGTAGGATAAAATGGCGTTGCTGATGTTGCATAAAAGTCTAGAGTGAGATGTTTCTTTTGGGTGCGTGCATTAGTTGTCATAATGGGAACGTGAGGATGGCTCTTCTATTACTTGCCTTCCGGTTGTAGGACATGAGGGACTCCCTAATGAGTAGCAACACCACTAAAAAAAAGTAAAGCTTTGTAGAAAGAAAATGTGCAAGTGTGTTCCCATCTCTCGATGTCGTGTCGTTAGCAAAAAAGCAAAAGTAGGTACTATAGTGGTAGCGGTGGTGGTGGTGGTGGTGGTACGAAAAAGGGAGAAGGAGGGAATCATGGTATCATTCATTGCTTCGTGTACATTACAAACGTCTAGCGGCCTGCCATAAATGCACTTTCCTTCTCCAGAAGCCCATTTTCCCCATCAGTAGAATGACTTGTACTCTTGGCCCACATTCCCAGAGAAATTATACTGTCCGAGGAATGTGAACTCGGTACGTTTCTCTGTTTATCTGAGGCCGGTCTCTACAGGAAAGCCGCTGGTAGAGCCAAGGACAGGATACGCATTATCCAGCCTTTGTGTGGTAGTCTGAGGGAGAAACAGAGAAGCCAAACAGTCGAGAACATATCATCATTACTAGTCTCTCTCTCTTATACCGTCTCACCACCACCACCACCTAATATATCCGTGTTCGTTTCTCTTTACGTCGCCTATCTGGTTGGGTAGTAGCAGTTTCGTCTTCTAATTCCGAGATCTCGGAGACAAAAGTAATGGTTATATCTTCATTTTTTCCAGACTGTACAAATTTGCTCTCCCCAAGTTCTCCTTTCCAACGTTGTAAGTTTTACTTGATTGCATAATAATAATGCAAACTTGGTACATGTATGACTCCGTAATGTGTATGTGTGTGTGTGAGTGCCTAGAAATGGGTAAATGTGTTTTGTGAGAACGGAGAAAACGAAATGGCTACATCTTTTATATTCACATATTCATGGTTCTTTATCAGGTTTTCCAACATTATGCAGCCTCACAAATGGCTCTTTATAACAACCTACGAATTACTCTGGAGGATTGAGTATTTTTTACTTCTTGAAACAGCATGAGGCTCATATGTGATGATAGTCTGTTCTGAAACTGGCACGTTTACACCATACCCAGTACCTTTAATGGTACAATATACCAGAGGAACGCTCATGTGATCGTTTTTAGTAGGTGTATTGTATATCATGTCAGATCTTAAGTACCTTTGTACGTAACTATGTATGATGTGCTGCATAAGTGACTGTTATTTTGGTGATAGACAAATATTTCGACGATACAACCATATCGTTCAGCATAACAATATGTATAAATTGCGGTCTCTGCATAGTTGCATAAGATACAGCAAGAAAAGAAACTATAAATGATATCTCTTTTAGTTTTTATCCTTCCATCAGAAAACAACAGTCAACAGTCATTTTGTATACACACGTTATCCTAGTATTGAAATGTGAGACAAAACGTAGAACACGTACTCACATCTAATTTCTGTCTCACTGCGTGTTTCCAACCAACCAGAGTGACATGGCGGAATGCTCGCTGGTGTGCTCTGGGCGATGATTCAGGATTTTCGTTGGTATAATGAGAGGTTCCCTTCCCGCTGAGTTCTATATCAGATATCTACATTCAGAGTTAACACTGTGATCTCATATCATCATCGTCGTCAAATGTGTCTCCTCCCTCTCATTTATGATAATTTTGATTTTCCTCTTCACCTTATTCGTTTAGTGTTTCCCCTTCTTCTAAGCGGATCCTATTTTAAGTAGTTAAGTTAATTCATTTTCAATAAGAACCGAGTAAAATGCAGTGCACTGACCAGCGCTGTGGAAAATGGAAGAACAATTTTTAATGTCACGAAGCAAAATATATATTTTGGCGGATCCAGGGGCATGCTGTCATGTATTGTTTTTTTTATTAAAGTGCTTTGTTTCTTCAGATTTTTATGTAGATTTGAAGAAATACGGTGGTTCATCTCAAAATCTATTTAGAGGGTATTTGTAACCGGTTCGAACAAAGTCTACAGAGACACCAGTGTATTCAATACCGCTTTATCAGAGATTTGGACCCATTTGATTTGAATCATTAGATTATTTTTTGAAACTATTTCACCCTTAAGAAGCGCCAAAGAGAGTTGTGTCGGTTGCACCGTCCAAGAGTAAAAAAATGTTTTTTGAAGCCGTTTTGCGTTTGTATGCGGTTGACTTTGAGTAAGAAAACGCTTACCGGTGATGAACCTTTCGATTTAGTAGATAACTTTGTCATTCGAACCTCCGCAAATAGGCAAGACTTTGTAACAACACATTGTATATCTGTGGTCTTCAACACATTTGATGTTTTCTCAGAAAACAGTTTCACCACAGTTTTTGTTTAAAAATGTGTTTTCAAAGTAAGAAAAACCAATCAACCAAGAAATGTTAGCATGAGCGCGGGTCTACACTACAGAGATTTTCAGATGAAATCTAGGAATGGTGTCGAATGTTCCTTCTGCCTTTTCTTTCAGTACAGCAGTCCGTCTGCCGGGGTTGGCTTCTTGGGTGCTGAAAAGCTGTCAACAGTGATGTGCTCCATACGCTCATAAAGTGTCTGTCTCTCTACGTGAAGAATAGCGACTGCGAGGATGCCGTGAAGCAGAGATCCTTTTCTTTTGAAATGTAACGCAATTTGAGAAGCTCAAAACTGCACACGTACATTTTTAGCCAATCATTTCCCAATTCTACACCCAATTAACACACACAATAAGCTCCACTCTGAAATGTTCAAAATTTACTGTGTAGCCTTTTGTGTAAGAAAGGTCCAGGACGGAAAGGTACAATTACATAAATATTCAATGTAGCTTAGCATGCACTTTTACAATGTATCTGCATGGGTGTACGATTGGATCATGGATTGAGGTGTTTAAATATGTCATTTACTCTGCGTGATAGTTAATTATGCCTATGGGATACAAAATCAGGCTTTCAAATATCCAGAGCCCTACATGGATCTGTTTGAACTGACACATCAGACGTTTATTTTCCCGTTCCAGAGTTTCCCCCAATTATTTCTATTGACATTTATTCGGGGAAAATCGTGTGCAGTTCTTGTATATGGTCATTACTACAAAGTAGAGAGGGAAACATACGAAATCATGTCAGAATCCCTATTTTTGTGAATGTTCTCCCTTTTATTCTAGTGACTGTCATATGTACATCAATAGCTGTAATAATAGTAATAATAATAACGAGAGATCTAGCCGTAATAGCAGTGCATTAACCAGCCACGCACAATATAATTCTTCACATTTCTTTTTAAAGTACCCTTGGTTCGGTCCCTTTTCTATACTTTGATGTCGAGGGGAGTGGGAGGATTTTTAGAGAAAAAATCTCTAATTATTTATGCTTGTTACATGCTTTATACGATGCACTATGCACTGCATATAAAAACCTAAAACGTTGCTGTCGTCGTGGGATGGGATTCTTTTCCCAAATACTTCACCACTCCACCCCAACAATGCCCGCTTTTGGGGAAAATTCTTCAAAGGAACCATAGATTGAGCGAAAACACGACTGATAATGAGCTCAACTTTTTCTGTGTGAGTGATATTTTGAGGCACGCTAAAGAGTACAGATTCAGACTCTAACTTACAAAAAATGTTTTTATGACACACAAAAGCTCTCTTCTAAAAAATGCTCATTACTGCTACCCTCCCTCCGCTGAAGGGAGAGAGTAAAGCAGGAAAAACCTGTACTTGAGTTATGGGGGAATAGTACCAGCATATAGTTAAGAAAAACATTCCAAACACATTGCATCATGAAAATGCAACTTTGAACAAAATAAAGTAATTATTTTCCAATTTTTTCCCACAATGAAACGTAGACGATGATGATATTATAATCGAAATAAATGCTTGCCAAGTGTTACATTTCATTTACGTGAAAATTAGAAGAAAATATTAATATCAAATTGATTTTTATGTGCCTTATTTTCTTGTACCCCTCAAGCCTAATATTTAATTCAAAAGGGTGCTTTCATCATAACTCATAAATAACCATATCAAATTTTGCGAGGCAAATACTAAATGAGCTTTTGTCTATAAGCTATTAAATATTTAAGACTCTAATCAAAATACAAATAGGATATTTGCGTCGGAAAGAACTATATAATGATATCACTTTACTATTTCAGCATAACAAACAGCAAACGTATCCATCCACACCTGTTTTTATCAGAAGGTGAGTAGTAAAACAAACTTGTATTACGCTGAGGAGGGTTCGCATTTTCTAGTTTTCACGGCGGCAGCAGCAGCTGCATAATATTAGGAGGTGTATGCATTATGTATCAGGCGTAGGTTCATTTTTATTTCAACAAAGAGGGAATGAATCCATGTAATGTGATGAACCACGAAAGTTATCAACTTTGAGGTACTCACCAAGAGACGAACGCTACGGTGCTGCAGACAATAAAAAATGGAAGACACATGGCAGAAAAACAACTCCAACGGCGATTATTGCAAATTGCAGCTCTCTTTGCTTGAATGTTAAATTTTTGGTATTGGGAGAGAGAGCTGCTCAAAGCCGGTTATATGTTCTTATTTTTACCTTAACTTGGCTCCGCCACTACTGTGTTGTGTTTATCGTAGTGTGCAAAGCTCCAAAGATAATTAAAGCGAAAGCGAGGTAAATTAATGTTCATAAAGTGTTTTGTTTTGCTTTGAAAGGTGCAATGTTGCCGACCTTCATCAACTGTAGCGAAAGAGCGTGTAAGTTTTTCCCTCTTGGGCAATCTTTTAATGTACCTCCAGAAAACTGACTGGCTGCTGCTGCTTGTGCCGGAGCCTCTCAGTAAAATACAAGAAGTAATAAGATCCTTCTCGCTTTCTGAAGTTGATATCGTGATAATTGCATCATCGTCATCACCAGCATCATCCCTCTGTTGATACTGTATAACTACACAGATTCAACATGAAAGGGTTAAATGCAAAACATTCTTTGTAATCGAATCATGTTTATATCCAGCTGTTTACAAAATCACGCACTCGAGCAACATAACAAGGAACCTCACCTCAGTTTTTACCATTTGTCTGTCGTTGTCTCGCCAAAGTCATGAGAAAATTGAGGGTTGCTGGTCATTATATAGGTACTAGTCACTAGTCTCCCATGCGAGAGCAGGCAACTTTCTTCACAATCCGCGTCGAAAAAGTTTATATTATAAAACAAAGAGAAATGTTCCAACTACAACATTGAGGTAGGAAATTACCAGACTTGTGTTGTGTGTGCGGGGACTGAGAATGTGAGAATGATATCATCGACCAAAGCTGCTCAAAACAAATTATACAAGAATCGTATTTCATGTACAATGTATATACATTACACATGCAAATAAAATTTAAACAATTTTAATGGTCGTTTTGCAATCTAAAGCTTAGTTTCAAAGTGTACGGGTACAACTTTAACCCTTGTTGCAAAATAGGAGCAACACGCCCTTAAAATCACACCGATGGCAAGCAGTAATTGATACATTTATTTTAAGTGTGCAGTAATTTGCTTTTGTAATGAAATGGAGGTTTTCTCCTGAAATGTGTTTGCAAGATTAAAATTTAAGATTTTTGGCCTTGCACCTTGTCAGGATGATTAAACGTTTGGGGCTGAGACTGACCACTGTTGCATGTTTCACCCAGGCAGTGTTGTGTTATATATTTGTATCATAATAAATAATAACGCAATATCCACAAAGTACCTCGATAGACCTTCGCGTTCAATTTGAAAGTATTTCATAGAAATTTTGACATCCAGCCAACATAATTCTGATTGTCTCGTTTCGTAATAGTTTTTCGACCATGGAAGTAGCATTTTTCATTATAAAGTATTTACCTTTCTTTTCTTCCATTCCCATAAAGCATGTTGTCCAGCTGTTACCCATATTTATCCTGAAAGTCCAGAAAATATCCCTTCCCAACGCATATGTCGGGATCACATGCATTTTTTCGTTTTCTTCCTTCTGTAGCACTGTTCAATCTTTATTCAGTATTCTTCCTACTGGAAGTAGCAAAAACTACAGAAGACGAATACGTTTTACATTAACACACACATAAATGTTGGATGAGCGAACCCATTATGACTGTCTCATGGGTTTCTTGCTGTCCCGTCAGGTGAAATGCACACCCGAAGCATTTTTAAGGCATAAATGACATAACCTGGTTCCTTTCGTATTGTGTAGATAAATAACCCAACATTAAGGAGAAAGGGACAACCATAACACTAAATGTCTACTGGAAAAGGCGAGAGAGAGAGATACGGTGCTTGAAAAGCAGAGAGAAAAAAACTAACCTTTCCTTGCCACAGTTTGTTCATTCTTTTATACATTACACCACTGGGTTTGTGTGCACACTAAACTAAAGACTTCACGAGTAAGCCATTATTCATGATTCAGGGTACAGTTAAAGTGCCTCCATGTAGGGCACGTAGACTAGCGGTGGTGGTAAGCAAGACTAGGTAATTTTCAGCGTCAGGAAATCTAAATGGTGTGCTGTTTCGCTTGGAACAAGTTGGCAGGGAACAGGGAGCGCGAGTGTAAGTGAATTGCTGCATGTGTGCAAGTTTGTCTTGGTGTTTTTGGTGCTAGGCTCCACAACAAGCAAAGTTTGATGTCTTATCACAGTTTGTATTAATATAAGCGTTGGCCTGTCTTCGGGATAAGAATAAAAAATACAAAGCGAGTGCAGATGAGTGTGTATAGGAGAAACACATACACAATCTACCTGTGAACTTGCTGAGATTAGAAGGACGAGAAGAATTTAGGAAGATCACTAATGGCTGTATGTAACAGTTACGGCAGTAGTAGCAGCAGCAGGTAGGAAGGGACAAGGTAAGGGTATGATTTTGGTTTTGAAGACAAGCACTGCGTTGTTTATATTCTGATGATGGTAGCGTCGGTACGTTATGTACACGATGTTGCCTAAAGGGTCCTCCTGGATACAAATGCCTTCTCGGTATGCCTACCGTCTTTCGACAGTCATCACCAGGCAGGCAACATGAATTATTCGGGGCTTCCTTGTGCGTCTGTGTAGAATACCATTGTTGACTAACTTAATGGCTTCATGCCTCTACGGTACTCTTTTCTGTTTACTTGTCTTGTGATGCTCGTCTGTGGAGAGAAATGACAGGAACGATTTTGAATACACACACTCTATCTCTCACTTTACGAGTATTTTTTATTTAGAACAGAAACTGTGGAGAGAAGAATAGTGGAGGAGTCGTGAAAGAAAGTGGGATTTTTTTCTTGGACATTGACAAAGGAGACTACCTGTGAAGCATTAAACTTTTCTGAGGTTGAGTGTGCCTGTGTAGACGTTATACACACAAACACACGTGAACTTTGTCCTCAGTCCGCATCCCTAGCATCCATCGACCGGTTGTTGGTTGTGTGAGCTTAGCTATTCTAAGTGTGTACGTATTAAATGGTGAAAAGTGTACGATAAACGAAATGGTGTGTGTGTACATGTATGTGCGTGTTTGTGAATACCTTTGCGTTAGAAAAATCAGGATAGGATTGAAATTTAAAATTTGAATGAGCAACAAAATGCAAACAGATAAGAAGAACAAACATTGTTGAAGGAGTTTGGAGAGAGAGAGAGAGAGAGAGAGAGAGAGAGAGGACTGGAAAAGACGTGCACATGTAAAATTTAGGTGAATTCTTAGAGAAGCATTCAAACAGAAGGGTTACTTCGAACTGTGAATATTTTACCCAGATTCCGTAATCCTGAAAAAAAAACTCTGGAAGAGAAACCTTGCGTTTAAAGGAAAGACAGAAAAATAGGATTCTCCCTTTTCACCAAGATTCATTACGTGTGTTCTCTTTTTTCCAACTGTGAACCATTGGATTGGTTGGGGTGGTACGGAAAAGGGTTTTTGGTTGACTGTTTGGTGTGCATACAAAGTAAGTGGAATATCGAATGCACCCTTTGAAAATATACATTTTACCTAAGAAAAAAATACGTCACTATAAATACAGGATTTTTGTAAATGCTTCAATGTATATTCATATATCAATCTTTCCATGAACATACATATTTGTACTGACAAAACGATCTATCTTTCAGAGAAACTATACGACAAAGTGTAGTTAAGAAACTTAGAAAGTCAGCGGGGACGGAAAAAGATTCTTTGCACTAACAAGATGAATTTTATGGTATCCGGACTTCACTTTTGACTTGTTCCATCTTCTTCAAAGTCCAAATTTTCCTTGTGGCAGTGAAAAAACGTTTCTCTACACAGCGTGTTAGTCTTTCCCCGTTGAAAAGGAATGAAATGCGCATAATATGTTTCGCGCCACGCGTAGAGTGCATTTGCATTACTTGTCTGCGTTGTTCAAACGATTGATTGTGTGCCTTCTTATGTCCTTAAGCTCATGTGCATAAAATATAGTAAAGTGAACAAAGATACCTTTTCGCATCTTTTCTAACAACCTTTAAGAAGCTGTTCCTCCTGAAGCGTGTGTGAGGGAACAGGATCGATCTCATTGTTCTCAAAACATTTGAAGCTATCGTTTTTTTCTGACTCTCAGGGCCCTCCAAACCAGACAAGTGTTTGCATTCTGAATTCAAAGTAAATTTGAGTGAGAGTGAATTTTGTTGAAAGTTGTGAAGTTTTAAACGCATTACGTAACGAATGCTGAATGCAGTAAGGTTCAGCCATAGTAGCACAAATTTAAATCCTGGAGAGAAAGAAGGGGTATGTAATATGAAAGCGGAATGGGCAGAGAGGGAACAAACTCATGAATATTAAAATAGAGAAGAAAATGAAGCCGAGTTTGTAGTTCCCAAGAAGAGAAATGTAACATACCCAGTTATTCTTTTGTGTCGAATCAAGTAACATGTTCACTCACTCAATTTACCTGTACCTCGCGTACGAATAAATATTAATGTAATGTATACCTGACGTGATTAATACGACGAATACGACAAAACTTGTATTAGATGCGTGAATTTAATTTCAATTTTGTGCACTTTCATCATTACTCCTAACATATTTACATGGTGACCTCTTCCTTTTAATTACAGGTTAAGGGTGCCTTTGATAAGGAAAAAAAATATACTATAAACTTATGAATTCCGACATGACGACCGACGATAAGGCGAGATTCGATCCGTA
>JAHZNE010006725.1:0-15858 GCA_027744055.1 Callyntrura sp. NNG-2020
GAAGAGATCCCAAAGTGTTGATAAAAGTAAGAGCTTCTTCACACAAAGGTCCAAAAGTCTCGACAGCAAACGGAAGAAAAGTGAAATTTTGATCACATATTACATTGAACACATTGTAGATCACTTACCACTGAACACAACCGCGTACACCAGTATATTTTACCGTTCAATCTTGCATAATAAAGTAACCATTACATGAGGGTTTAAAAAATGAAGATTGATGAACGCAAATGAGAAACGAAGATATTCCAAAAGCCCCATCCCCCATACGTGGAAAAACTGAACATATTATAAATGTTTGATACTTTTTAGGGATGTTAACAAAAACCAGATCCGTAAGCAGTTTCGGAACGAGTAATTATGCGTCTTGGTGTACACGAAAGTTCTCACGGAAATGGCGAATAGCCCAGTCTGTGAACATTGATAACCACTCTAGAAATGTTACATCTGGAAGTGATTCTGCAACAACTGATGGTGCTTTCAACGCCGAATCTTCTACATCAAATGTTTCTAAGGGTGGATTTGCAAAGGCCATTGCGAAAATGGAAGGACATGAAAGTTTTCTAAAAACAATCAGATTCTCTCCTCTTATTCAGGTAGATGTTTATTGTCATCGTTATAAATTATAACGTTATGATTATGAATGATTTTCCGTATTTTGCATTTCTGCTTCCGTTATTCCGTTTTTAATAATTTCACCGCTGTATTTTTACTGTATTTTTGTTAACTGTAGATGGGTGATCCACAGGGGAAAATTGTAGAGGGGACTATTATTCATGTCGTTGACGACGATTTATACATAGACTTCGGAGCAAAATTTAATTGCGTATGTCCTCGACCACAAAAGAATGGGAGGTAATACAAAACAACGTCAAATACATATAGTGTAGTGGGGACAGTAACTATGGAAACATCTCATAGTCGTTCTTCCGGAAGTCCGCGGACCAAAATGCATTAAATTACTAAAAAAAATATTGTATTATTTCAGTGCGTACACCCTGGGAAAACGAGTTAGATTAATGATTCATGACTTGGAACTTTCCACGAGGTTTTTAGGAGCAAAAACTGACCTCACAATACTTGAAGCGGACTGTTCGCTATTGGGACTTTCTAGGAATACGGAATAATTAAATGACTCGCTAAATAGTGCGATTGGTATGTATAAAATAAAAAACGAAACGCTGACACGCGCGATGTTGGACGCGATGTTTAAATTATTCACCAAGTTAAATTTCAGCTATAATAATGTAAAATTGTTCGAAGAAATAAAACCACTCATACACAGAGTTAATAGTTCGAGTTTCCCTACACACATTACGCTTGAAGTACTTCTTTATCAGACTGGCTTTCATGGAACATCTTAAAATCTGAAATGGCCACTTTTCAGCACAGCAAAATAGCATAATACAACTAGGAGTGCAACGCCCTTACGTGTCGAAACTGCTCTACTCTGAAGAATATCTTTGAATGGAACTTTTTGATGTTGAAAAATTATATGGAGGAAAAATAAAACTTCTTGTACCTAAAACGCTTACGAGTACTCATGACTGGAACTTGGGTATTCAAGCATAAAATTAACATTGCTACGCACACAAGTCATACTGGCGGTGTGACGCTTTTCGCATAATCATGAGATTTCCTACGTGAAATTGTTGGATGCCTGACAGAGTACTATAACTAATTGTAAATCTAACATGAGTAAAATTTGTCTTTATAAGTCGACAGGTGACGTGACAATAATAGTGACAAAAGTCGGCATTCACAGTCATGCATTTCTTTGATTGGCGGAAAGAATGATATTACGTTTCTTATTTAGTCCGCCATTCCTTAATCACTCCCCTTCCTATTTGGAAATAATATTAACCATTTAATATTTATTTCCATTTCACGTATACTTGTGTCATGCCATTATATGTATTTTATTACAGCCTGAAGCTGCTTGTTTATTCTGGTAAAAGGCTACAAACCTAACGAATAGAATAATCAGCAGAAGACAGAAACCCAGTAACCATTTACTTATTACAGACAGTTACCCACACCCATCGTTATCACATATCATTATCACTACTGTAAACTGGCCACCATAAAACTCCTTGTACTGTCACATGTCACCAAGTAACAACAAAACGTAAATATTTGAATGCTTTCTGTCTTATCTCATTTCACACGACAATGCAAGCGTAATATGTAAACAGGTATTGAAATGCGTTTTAAAAATTAATAAGATCGTGTTGTTGTGTATGTGTATATACACAAGTTGTGCTTTGTTACTGATATAAAAATGAGCATCGTTTTGCTAAAATAAATATTTCATAGATAATAAAATTTATTTCAAAATCATGATACAGCACATCAGGTTTCGAGCTGAAATCTCATATATCTCATATCATACGTCACGATTTACAAATAAAACATTGTGATAAAGAAAGTAACTTTATACTCTTTTCGATCATTTTACCGTTTTAACGCTTAGCACGCCTACAAAAATGGCAGCAACAAAGAAACTTAGGAATGTGTAGTCAGGATTGTAAAATATCTACTACAAGAACACTTTATTGCGCAGTCAGTTTTTCGAATTGTCAAGAGTTTATAAATTCATTTTAAATAGATTTTCTGTATACGAAGAACTGTTAAATCAATTTAAGAGACTTTGAAAGTTTATTTAACATCAACATGGCTGAGAATGTGCCTTTGTTATCCCATCCAAGGTCAAATAAGTACTCTGGAGATGAAGCTAGCGCAGAATTGGGTTATTTATTGCTGTCAGTTCCGTCGAATGAGAAAAAATTTTTACACAAAAAGTGTATTGACATTGTGAATTACTCTGGAATTATTGTAGGTGTTAGTGTATCGGTTATAATTTTTCTCATAATACTTGGAGTATCATATCACGCAGACGTCTCAGAATTATTACTGCAACAAGGAAGTGATGAGACGTTGACAACTAGTGCTCCGTTACCAGCAGAAACCGTCAATGCTATTGACAGGACTTTAGACATTAAAACACCCCTCGGCGACTTGCGGGGACACCTACGACAGAGTCGTAAAAAACGAGACTATGTTGTTTTTCACAAAGTTCCATTCGCTCTTCCACCAATTGGATCTTTGCGTTTTAAGGTGCCTCCCTTTTTTATTCATGCTGTCATTTTCTAATACTTCTGGCGGAGACGCTGCTCCAAAAAAAATCCTCTCTAACAAGGAAGATTTTCGTAGACTTAACCATATATATTTCAGGGTTACTGGATTTGTTTTCGTATCTATTTTGTATAAATGTCGCTAGACTTAGCCCCGAGTAGAGACGTGGCAAGGATCTTCGTTTGCATATGAATAGCCTTATCTTTTTATTTTTTGTTTTTCTATGTTTTTCCAATATTTTGTTTGGAATTAAAAGACCACTCAAATTGAAATGCAGCGAAATAATATTGATGAGTAGTATTAAATGTACAAGCAGAGAGACGTAGACAGACCCAGAGACATATGTCTCTCTACATGTACATTCAAAACTACTCATCAGTATTATTTCGCTGCATTTCAATTTGGGTGGTCTTTTAATTCCAAACAAAATATTGGAAAAACATAGAAAAACAAAAAATAAAAAGATAAGGACTATTAGTACAAACTAGTACAAACAAATTAGTATAAACTACACTATTAGTTTAATCAGATTTTCTAAAAAACATTTTGCTTAATAATGAGGTATCGTACCACAATATAGCAATAACAATGAAAAAAAACAACAAAACTATACCAGTCTAGCTGGTTCTAAATAATATTACACTGAACGTGTGAAAGATAATGACATGGGAATAAATTGTTTAGCTTTCAAATACTTGGCAATGGAAATTTTTTGCTTTGGTTCAGGTCAGCAATAGAAGGCCTAACTGTATACACTTATGTTTTCACAGGATCCACAACCTGTAGATGAATGGCAAGGCATTCGGGATTACAAAGAAGCTGGGCCTTCTTGTGTTCAGAAATCAAAACATATTAAAGAGAATGTAGCAAGCGGAGAGGAGGACTGTTTGTACAGCAGCATATTTGTAACGCGCCTTAATATTTTTTCTTTTAAACACGTTTTTTTTAAATAAATTAATCCAAATACCGATGAAACGTCTCCACATAACACATGCAGGTTCCCAACCCCGGCGCAAACGAAGTCGATAATCGGACTTATCCAGTGATGGTGTACATCCATGGGGGAGTATGTACACTTTTTCCAATTTTTAGTCGACCAATAAGTTTGAAAAGCATGAAGTTCTCTTAATTTTTATGCTATATATATTTTTTAAATTGTAAACACACAGGGCTTTAGCGATGGTAACGGGAGTAAATATGGCGCAGAATACTTTATGGATGAAGATGTTATTCTTGTAATTTTTGAGTACCGGCTTGGGCTACTTGGTACATTCAGTTAAATCCATATGCTAATTTCAGTAATATCGAATTTTTTGTTATTTTATTATTTTCTGTACAATGATTCATTTGGCAAGGGTTCCTAAACACTGGAGATAGAGAGGCCACCGGTAACATGGGATTAAAGGTAAGTTCACAGATATTGTGCTGCAATCCAATGGTGGCACTATCGTAACTAACGTGACAAATAAAATTTGTTTGTAAAACAAGCATATTCGAGATCTAACATTGTAAGGGAACGTGCGAAAATTATATCATCGCTTCGGTGCCTGTGTATGGTGCAGAAAATATGATAGTGTATGAGGTGGGTGGGTGGGTGCCTGCTACAAAAATGTTATGATACACCTTTCAGGTTTCAGTGTATAAGAATATAATTAAAACCACCGTGATTTACTGACGAAGGCGCTGGAACATTATAAAGAATGACATTCATAATGGAATTTTTGCATAATAATTTATGATGTCATATTGGTAGGGTAAGTGGGTGGGGTAAGGGGAAAATGATAATTCATGAGAAGTGGGTACCCGGGGTTAAAAATCTCCATTTTTGTGATGATATAATTTGTGCACGTTTTTGAGCGAAGGACTTGTAAATATCGTTAAAACGAGAGAATCATTTTGGATGATAAAAGTGTTTTGCGTTACCATTTCCATATCCTCATATCGTATTCTTATTTAAAAATTTCACGCCTATTTTCCATTTAAAAATGCAGCTTAGCTACAAGCTTTAAATGAAAAAATACAAGGAGAAATGAATCAATGATAAATAGACTCCAGTAGCTGGAACGACTGGGTACACCACTCTCTAAGTGTAGCGTCCGGATAACTGCTTGTTTTATAAACAAAAAGAAACTATTACGTGACATGCCAGTTACGAACACCGGGACAAGTTGTAGAGAACTTGCTCATTCCCACTTGGATTTTAGACACATATCTAATGCATTATATTATTCATAAACGGCGAAACCGCTGCTGACGCTGAATTTGCCTTGACAACGAGTAACAATTTCAATTATTAAGGATCAAGTAATGATGTTAAGATTTACGAAGAAATACATAAGATATTTTAACGGTAATGATGACGACATCACTATCTTTGGGAATTCCATGGGAGGTTTCTCCGTCAGTTTCCTCGTAATATCTCCCATGTCAAAAGGTCAAAAGAGAATAATGTAAAGTAGTCAATGACTAGAATTTAATTTACACAACCGATTAATCCTGATAGGGAATGAATGGCAACCATGGCTTAGTAGAAAACTGAATATCAAGAAACAAGTATAGAGAATCATCTATGTTGCAGTTCAATTTGTCCTCCCACATTTTCAATTAATTGCAATAAAATATTCATAGACATCGGTACGCTTTTATAATTAGATTTCGTTGCTAACCCATGAAAGCTTCTCAGAACTTGCAATGCAGTCGAATCGATTTTACTGCAAATATGTATCCTCTTTTTAAATTTATGTCTTGCTTTCATGATTAATCTCCCCTGTATAATTAAAATCTTGTCACTGACCTTCCACTTCCATCTTTAGTTTACATTAGATTACTCTATGCTTTATTATTATTGCTGCGTTAGCATACCCGGCAATAATGACACAAATAACTAATTTACACAACCTGGAATATTTTTGTCTTGTAAAAATAGTTTTGGTATGACAGGTCTTTTTCATAGAGCAATATCTCAAAGTGGCACTGTACTATGTGAAAGCCCTACTCTACTAGACTTGAAGCCGGAGGTAACAAAGGAAGCAGTGGCTAAAGTGTTTAATTGTTCATTGCAAAGTTCAGCCACGTTACTCGCATGTCTCCGGTCTGTAGACGTCAACGAGCTTGCATTGTTAAAACACCCTGATGTAAAATATGCACTAACGGTAGAACATGGTTTCGACAAAAACAACTTATCTGATGTATTCATGCCAGAGAAACCGTATGACCTCCTCAAGGCAGGGAAAGTAAATCCGGTCCAATATATAATGGGCGTCGTTTCCTCGGAGTGGATCTCGATTACGTTAAGTATGTCAAATGGTCTCAAATGACCTTAAGTGTAATGCAAAGGAAGAAAGCAATTTAATTTATAAAATACGTTTTGAATCCACAGTGTTACTTCAGAATGATAAATTCATTCAGGACATAAATGCCAATTTTTCCACTAAAATGCCTGAAATATTAGGATTGAATTTGACTACGGAAGAAACACAAGCCATTAAATCATTTTACTTCGATGACAAACCGATAAACAATGAAAGTGAAAGGAGTTTGACTAATTTATTATCGGATCGGCTCATGGTTCATGCCACCAAAGTAACTGCGGATTTTCACTCTCTCGTTAATGATACGTACTTGTATTATTTGTCAAAACGTCCTGCCAAAAGTTATGCTGATAAACTTCTGGCAAGTTTTCCTGTTGCTCTGAATACAACCAACTCCGTTTCCCACGCAGACGAAGTGCAATATTTATTTCCTTACTCTGGTTACCCTGAATATACTCCGTTGGATGAAGAATATTTCCCGTTTTCAGAGTACTTGGTAAAACTGTGGGCCAATTTCGCCACTTCCGGGTAAAACAGAATTTATCGAAAGAGTTTAATACCACAGTTAAACGAATATTTTTTTAAAGTAAAACTTTACAAGCATATCTATTTCCATACATTTTTATTACAATTATTCAGAGAATGAGTATTAGTACACATACATACGAAACAAGCCATGCATTTCATTCGGTTTCTTTGTCTTTTAGGATACCGACAATTGATCCATCAACGCAAGACTGGGTTGCCACCACAAGCAACTTAAATGGAAGTTCCCAGAGCTTTTGGTATGAACTCAATGATCGTACGGGGCGGACAATGGCTCTTGATGAAAGAATGCAATTTTGGGATAAGTTTAGTCATAAGAAAATGATGTATGAGCAATAAAAAACTACATAAAAACTTATTTGGTTCTTATTCAAAAGGCTTTGTCTGCAACCTGCATTGACGCTGCTTTAGTTGACGTTGACAGCAATGAAATTTCATTAAAAAAATGTACCGAAGCTAAAAAAAAATCTACTAATCGGGTGAGTCACACACGTGTGGCATGATAGATACTGCTCAATAGTGATTACTTTACATTTTCTAACACCATCTATGGATTAAATCATGAAACTATGCCTAGGTTATTATATATTTATAATTAGCGAATCGTTACTCAACATAAACATAACTGCTTACTTTACAATTTTGCTCATTTATTTCCAACTTTTTTGGCACTTGTTGGACAATAGACCGGTTTTAAGTGTTGTGAATACGAGTATCTAATGTGTAATTAATTTAAAAAACAAATCACAAATAATCCGTACTATTTAGTAAATAAACATGCTCAATCAAGAGTTACATAACAGTAAATTTGGGTTTTATGCAGCAGTGTTATGCACAAAGTAATTGGCACTACCCACATTCCACATATGATGATGACCAATAAACAATAATAGTGCACGCATAAAGCAGCTGTCTCAATGTTTTCATACATGCATGCATTGCTCGTGTGAACGGGTGGTTTTGCGGTGGTGGCTGTGTTGTCCTTGCACCCCTCTGCATTACATTGTAAATTTGTAAATGTAAATGCGTACATCACATCACATATCATCACACACATTCAGTTGTAAGTAGCTTGATTCCACAGCTTCCATATAAAATTAGCCATCAGCGTAGAGCGAAATAAAGTAACCTAATTTAATGCTATCGATCGTTATTTCTAACCCCTCATTCAGTATTTTGATCTTTTACTTTAGCATGATATTTGGCAGCTTGAATCTCATTGGATTATATTCTCATCCTTCTAAGCATATATCTAGTCCATTCAATACCTTTGGGTGGTGCTACGAGTACACGAGTAAAAGTGTAACAACTTATAGTGATCAAAGGAACTTACATTGAAGTAGCAATTTTCATTGTGATTTCTGTAATTGATTGGAATTCAGTGATTGCCAAATATTCTCAGACCGTTTTTAATTAAAAATTGATGTAAGTATACTTGCTACAGTACAGTTAGCAGTGTCCACTTATCACTTGTTATACGGTGCGGTGTAGTAAAGTTGAAAGTAATCAGTTGTCCAGTTTTACCTACAACCTATTAGCCTTGCTTCCGGAATTTATTTAAATTGTAACGTTGACATTATTGTACTTTTGGTCGAAATGGTTTCATGTTGATGATAAATTGAGTTCCTCCCTGATTGTTCAAAATTTGTTTTGGTGTATCTGTTGCTATATAAATCATAATGTATTTTTTGTTTTCCCCACACATTAACAGAAGAGCGAAGTAGTAGACTACTAAATCAAATTGCAACTGGTAGCGAAGCGAAGTTTGTATATACTATACACAATGGTAAGAGCTGTTAACATGCTGTTGACAGTGTTTTTGGATTATTACTTAACGCCATCGTAACCCTATCCCGTGACTATAAATGAGTAATAATCCAAGATTATATCTGATTAAATAGTCAGGGGAAAATGGCGAGGACATTGCAATTCCACAAAATGCAACCGTAGAAGGAAACGAAGAAGCTGGGTCATACCCTAAAGACCTTAGTTACGGAGTTTATGACTGTGATCCCAGTTCTGTCGATCCCAATGGCACCATAATTAGTGGCATAGAACAAAAACCTAGGATTGTTTTGATGGGGTTAAGAAGGTGAGTGTTATATATAAACAATATTTGATGTGCGTACGTTTCCACATGACATCATTTTAATTCAAATGTTTTATAAAATACATTGCAGCATCTATGGATCAAAAATGCATAATCTGACTGAATTTCTTCTTTCTTCATTAACTTAAGGATGACTACATGGAAGCACTAGAGAGATTACGCCATACCGTAACTCGAGCGTATAAAATCAATCCAAGAATAAATTTTGAGGTGTTTATTCATAAGGTATATAAATTGATAACGCGACGGCTAATTTTTTAAAATTTCCAACCCATATCAACTTTTGTACGAATGACCTTCATTTTCCAATGGAATTGACGTGTGGTAGTTGTGATCATATCAGGGATGTTATACATATAGAAGGATGTAGGAACAGTGTAAATATTTTGTGACTGATATTTCATTATATCACACTTGTTTAGAAAAGTGAGATGCCACCAAGCAAGTGTTTGTACATAGTAACAAACAAATTGAAAACCCAAATAAAATAATATATTTATCATGACATTCTAAATTGGCGCGGCAAATGGACTTGTTCTTGTTGATACGAATTTAGTTACCGATTTCAACATCGCTCCTTGCCTTGTCAACAACTTTATTTATGAAATTTTGAGTCACGAGAGTTTTCTACACATCCTTCTTGTCTATGAATAATCTTCTTGAGGATGATTATGATGAAATCCTTTTACTTACATTATACGGCTAGTTGGTGTATGTCGTATGCACTTGTTATCATTGGTAGCTCTGGCGCAGGAACGGAAACCGGATGGATGTATGAATGAAATGAAAATGTTTTGAATTATAAAACTATAGGTCGATGGCCTTTCAGAAGATTTTAAAATGGACACACAGAGGGACATTCATGCTCGAGCTACTGACGACTTGTATGATGCGGGTACTTATTTACTGCAGCATTAGTAGTAGTAGTATACACATTTTACGAAAAACCGATATCCAGATGAATTGAATATTAATTTTTTATGTATGTCGTTTTCAGGCTTTGAGCAAGTTCACCTGAGCTTTCATCTAACATCAATCTATGATCACTCAATATTTGAGGCCTTTTCCAAAGTTGTCCAAAAGTTGATACCACAGTTGCCAACTTTAGAAAACCTATTGAACATATTTATTTCCAATTCGGCTATTGAAAAGGCATTTTTATTTGACGTCGTCAGTAAGTAATTTCGGCATTTATCGTATCATATAAGCAGAACGTATTATTTGTATTCTAATTAACTGTATTATTATATTTATTAACCAGGTAAAATCTACATTGCTACTGATTCTTCTCCTGTGGATATGCAGAGTTACGAGCTCTGTTGCGACATGATAGATGTGGTAATAGATGTGTCGTGTATATATGGACTGATGTCTGGGGATGAACTAGCTCCTGCATTTGATCGTCACAGTCAGGCTTCCATTAGATTAAATAATGGCACTGTTTTACATCTTAGAGAAGTAAACCGTTTTCTAGCATTAGTTTGCATTCTCCGGGACGACGCGATGGAGAAACAAGGTTATAAATCGCTGCATATTCTTACTATCCATTTTTCTATTTCACAATTTTGTAAATAATACTCATTGTCAAGCTCGGAAATAATATGCTCAAATGTTAACAGGAATGATCGATTACAACTTCACTATGTTCAGAGGTGGAATTCAGAAAGTCTTTGAAGTACGTAAAAGCCAAAATCGAAAGATGGCAGCTGTTTCATTCAGTAATGATAATGGAGAAGCAGTAGTTCACTGCTAAATAATGGGGACAAGTCGATCAACAAAGCTTTTTTTACATTTTACTAAAAATATGCATTATCCTATTTTAACATTTAGTTAACTATTTTCTGTAATAATGATTCCTGCAATACTGCCTTATGCCTTTGTCAATCATAAGTAATAAAATGTGCAAATTTTAAAATGTTGCAGTTTTTATGCATATATGCGTATGCATATATCCGACTCCATCCTCTTCCGCCAAGGGAACGACGGTTACTACACGACGTGTTCCCTTTCCCTTTGAGCAGTTTGATGGTGCCGGTCATGCATCATGACAAACGCGAAAATATTGTTATTGCAGAGTGACGACGTAGACATAAGACGTCAATTTTAAATAATTGACTACGAACGGAATCACGCATTATTAGACATTTCAATTTGGGCTTTTACCCTTACACAGATTCTGTGTTTTCCAAAATGCAAAATCATCACAAATTTTTGATTTTTACCATTCATATTTGTTAAAAACTATTTTTCCAAATTGTTTTCGGTCCCTTAGAAATAAGCTCAAATAATGACCACATATAATGTATATGAAAGAATGCCTACGTTAGAATGGTTGATGACATTTCAGTTCAATAATTGAATGGATATAGTCGACTCGGATTGCGTAATCATACCACGGATCTATGTAGGACATGTGATTTTATCATTTAAATATTGATTTAAAATGCTCGATTACTTTTGGTAACATGTTAAATTGTGTGCTGAAGGCTCTCCGTTAGAAAGAGAAAAAGAAAGAAATTTGTTACCATGCAGTGGGACAATTTCACTGTCAAGAATCTATGTATGTACGATTTCTTCACATGGAGTGGAGTACTGGTATTTAATTCCCATAATACATACATTTTCACTGCTTTACGGCGTCTGATTCGTTTGTATATAAACATTCATAGTTTACCTATGCTCATACTGAAAGTATCATACACTATGCTAATATCTGCACTTTATAAAATTTTGCAAAACCTCATAAAATAGTTGCAACAGCAAAAACGTAATATTTTGCATAAAGTAATTTTTATTACTTCTAGTCTTCCTCATCTTTATTTTCCGTCATAACTTTCTTTTTATCATCTTTAGTTTTCTTCGATTCTGACGCACCTTCCAGTTTCTGCAAAATTTTTTGTTGCTTTTCCAATTTTCTCGCTTCTTTAAGGTTTTTCCGCTGCTCTTTTTCTTTTTTCGCCAACAGTTCCTGGAACTTCTCATCACGTGAATCAACTGTGTATCCAAAATGTCGTCGTACCTCTTCCATCAGTTTTTCTCGTTTCTCCTAAAAACGAAAAATATTAATACGGTTATTTACTAAAGGAACGAAAAGTGGGTAGTGTGTTGCAGCAAAACTTTAAAAAAATCGTACCTTTGCATCGAGTGCATCTCGTTCTTTTGCTTCTTGCTTCTTCGCGAGATCGTCCTTAAATTTGTCAACCAGCTTCATTTTTGCTTCGACTTCCTTTATTCTGAATAGAGAAAGATACAACTTCACTAAAACTATCTATACCTTTCAATAACCTACAAATCAACCTACATTAGTATAATTTTCCAAGTACCTTTGCTCCCTAGCCTCCGCTTCAGACTGTCGAAGAGCCCGTTTCTTTTCTACCAATTCTTGTATAGTAAATGGATTACAAATCTCTTCATATTCAATTTTTTCCTGTAGCTGTTCATGGGTAGGCCACAATAGTCCAGGGTTAATCCCACTGCTTTCGCCGTATCGTCCAAACATTCTTTGCTTGTATCTAACAGTATGATGTATCCAGAGGCGAGGTTCCACATGAGGATGCTGTCCATGGACAAGCCTTTGGTTGGGAACACTTAAACGAGATATATTCCTTTTAGCCTCTATTTCTTCCTCCGTTAAACCCTTTACACTGTCATCAAACAATGGTAAAATTTTAGCATCGGGGATAACTTCATCTTCTTCATCTTCCGCGTCTTTTTTCTTTCTTCGTAATAAATCAGTCAAAATTGACATGGTTCTTCTTGAGCCGTCGACTGACAACGTCGAGGAAGTAGCTGATGACGACTTTTGACGCAAAAATCGTTGTTTGGTAGTAGAAAGATTAAACGCATGACACATTCGCTCATGGTGGCGTTTATATTCTAGTGATGCCAAATTACGTTGATAAACCCTACACGAATGGCTTAATTTGTAGACTGTTGTCTTTTCAGCACCTAAAGCTACTGCGTGCAATCCCATGAACATTTTTCGATAGGACCACGTGGTTGAACATAACATTGCAATAGTGTAGTAATTGCTGGGAGCCTTACGTTAATTGTGACACACACAAATATGCTAATAACTTAGATAAGTTAATGCTGCAAATAAAAAGTGCTGATGATTTTAGGAAACTACGTTTAGCAAACTTTGAAATAGCTAAATTATATTTTTTAACACTAGCCAAAAACAGCAGAAATTAGAACAGTTGCGGGATGTGCAATTGAATGTGAGCAAAAGGAAAATGAAAAATAAACATCGCACTAAAGAAATAGAAAGCACACACAACACAATACAATGCATATGCATGTTACATACTCAACTAACGCAACATACTTGGTTGGAAAATGATATGTGATGTTTTATGTTGTATACAACTTGTATGTGATGTTATATGGTGCATGGATGTCAGACGACCGTCAACCGCCAAAGCAGCCAACACTCTGCAGCAAGTATTTTAACAATAGGTATACTATGAGCAAAACTACCTTTCAACTTTTATAGAAGAACAGAGAACCAAGAAGTTTAAAAAAACGTCTATGAATCATACATAACTTACGATTTAATAATTTGTTGGATTGCCAAAATTACATGAAATTCTTACTTATTATTTATTCTCATTATTAAAAATTAAAATTATTAATAAATAGAGCCTACCATTTGTTTCTCTCGGGGGTAAAATCGGAGGTTAAGTGTGAAATTTCAGGCAGGAAAAGGGTTGGAATTGGTTTCGGAAATTTATAACAATGTACTATGCCGCTTACAGGAACAAAAATGGGTTAATGGAGATCATTCCCCAAGGTTAAAATCGGGGGTAAAGGGAGAAATCTCATTAAGAAAAATGAATTTTGGGAATTGATAAATATTATTTACAATTTCTCCTAAATTCGAAGAAAGAAAAAGACACAATAGTAAAGAAAAAGTATGAAAAATAACTGTCAGTACACAGATTCTCATCATAAATTTAATATCCGTTTTTTAAATTGTATGTTTTTGTAAGTTTGTATTATATGGAATTGTATATTTAAATGTAAAATGTCAGCTACGACTTCGACTGGAGCATCATCAGAAGCCATGTATATATTTTGTGCTGTGGCGGAGAGCAAATCCCCTGCTGAAAATGACTTCCCAAATGAACCGCACTCTCAGCTGAGCTGACGGGTTTGTGTTCATCAAGCCACGCTGACAAGTGAGAATGCTAATGATAAACAACAAGAAACAAAAGGTGAGGTAAGCAAAAGCCGGTGAATTGGTGAATAGTGAGTTCAAGACACATCGTATTCATTTTAAGCAATTAATGTTTAATTGAACTACAACGCAACGCCGCGCTTCAGAGCAATCAGTAGTGGATCATCAGGAAGTCTTGTCAGTTGTATTATCAACCTGTCATTTGCCAGACTATTTTAGAATGGGCGTATCAGTGTAAGTTACATGTGACCTGTTTATACTCAGCTATATTATTAGCTGTTTGTGTTTTATTAGTGTTAAAAAATGAAAACTTTTTTGCTCTTCATAGATTACAGACATATCCGGTAAAGGAGGGTCTCACTGGAGCTCAAACAATTGAGCTACTTATAAAGAGAGTTCAAACTCTCGGCGGCCAACAAACGGGGCAGTTTTTAGTAGACTGCGATACGTACGCTTCACTTTCGCATCCGATAGGTAAGATAAATATTTAATATAGAACCTAGAACCTTAAGTTCCATATGCCATGGGAACATGTGTAACACGTTGAAAAAGTGTTATCATCGGCTTGTCGGCATTACTCGCTACCACCCCCAGACCCCCAGTAATAGAATAATGCACATTCTCCAATTTCACTTCAGTTTCTCCAGAACTTAAAGTATGTAATGAAAGTCAGCATACGGTTGGTGATACGAATGATATTCACATCACAAGTATTCATATGCGCCAATAGATTTAAGAAATATAAATATTTATTCGCGCCATTCGTACCCTCCATATTCTCTAGCCATTAACGCTGAAGTGCACTGGAAGGCCGCCAGCCGCCATTTCCGGTTCCCCCGGTTGTTACACCCATTCATGTAAAAAAAATCCAAAATGCGATACACATCTACGCGAGACTTCGATGTAAAATGTTCTCCATTACTAGTTTACATTGAAAAATTAAAATCGTAACCCTAATAACACACCTTAGCCTAGCCATTCAATATTCATTGTAATGTGACATACTTTGTTGTTTTGTTGTCTTTGACTGCATTAGTTCTAAGTTAATTTATGTGAAGTGAAAGATCATCTCAAATACTTCAGTACACTAAACTCAAAAAATTTTGCAAACAATGCCGTAATTCCATCATTGGAACAAACTATTGTCAATTTTTTTTATTAATCCAAGGAAGACACTGACGAGGGTTAACTGTTAGAAGTTCGACCTCCCCTCTTCCTTTAATAATTTTGTTGTGACAAAGCTGTGTATATGATAACGTGTTTTGTTCAAAGAGCTATAAATATAGTAGCTCGTTGGATTCATTTTGACGGTTTGTCTTTACCACTCTTTACCATGCTATACTTTAAAATAAGCAAATAGACGAAGATATTGGATATTGGAATAGCTTGAAGTTTAGGGTAATACTTATTTCAAACGGGGAGACAGATCACTTGGTAAAAAAATAACCTAAATTTCCCAAATCTAACGAAGACTTAATTGTGGCTGAAATGCGGTTTCAGGTTGAAATCCTCATCCTCTAAATTTAGAGGATGAAATTAGAGGATGAAATTAGAGGATGAAATTAGAGGATGAAATT
>JAHZNE010006726.1:0-12789 GCA_027744055.1 Callyntrura sp. NNG-2020
TTTATTTTGTCGCCGAATGCACAACATCAAACGCCTTATCTTTTAAGCCGCCATATCTAATCAGCTTAAGAAGTTGTCGGTCAACTCTCCAACGGCCAGGGCTACATAGTCCTCGTATTTACAGTTTACTCATACTATAGTTCACTATACCAGGAATTATGGAAAAAGCTAACAATAAAAATTAAATCTTTTTTGCACGCACCAAACAAGCGTGATTTTCGGACTATATGATAATGGTGCCCTGCGTAGTACCAAGTAGCCGCAGTGACGTTAAAATCTTTGCTGCAGTTCTAGCATTCTTGTTAAACGACCAGCCTTAGGGTTCATTTAATAGACTACTGCTTTGTTTCTTTGTGTCTAGAAAAGATAGTTTATGTGTCTTATATGATTCTTCCTCATGATTCTTTCTTATGAAGCCTTTTTTCAGCATTTAATATCACAGTAATAATACGTATGACTCTGTAAAGGAGCAACTCTTCTTAACACTCTTCTCAATGTGCACATCTTCTTGTCTTAGATTTACTTTCATGCTGCACAAGTTTAAAAAGCGTTTTCTATCGTACAAGCATATTTTGTGGGTAGCAAGAAGCAAGTAGCTGCGGCAGCTACCACAAAGATTATCATCATCTTTTTGACATGGCCATATTAGAGAAGTAACGCGTAAAGCTGAAGCTTACAATATTATAGAGAAGCTCACAAAAACATCTCAAGCACTAAATTTATACACACATACCCATTGAATGTTTCGTTTATGTTGAATGCTTTGTGTGTGTGTGAGTGCATATCGTAAGGTAGTCCATCTAACTGGTTAACTTAACAGTGACTCGACTGGTTTCCTACGTTCAGTCAGTTGCCTCTTAGTCACTCTGGTGTAAAGTTGTACCTGTGCGCTGCGTCGCTGTTGTTTGGTGTGTAGTGTGTACGAACGTGGTGTACGGTGAAGCAGTGACGAAAAAAGCACAGCACACAGGTTTTTTTCGTGGTCCCCATTTGAATTATCGAATTTCTTATCCACGCTACCTGTGCATATGAAACAGCAACTTAACAGTGTCATTGTTAAAAAAACAGAGCAATAGAATTTGCAGGAGAACAGAGCAGTGCAAAAAAGGATATGACTATTTGCAGATTCAAATGCAATAATGCAGCTGCATACTTTTATTATTAGCATCATCGTTTATTCTTCAGTTGGCAGCCGAGTTTTATGCTCGTTTTGACAACGTTGACTGTATGTGCAATATTGTCGCGCTTTAAAAAGGTTTTTATTCAGACATCTGTGCATATTTCAAACGCGGAGGCGCAGCTTTTAAAATATTTTAAACTGGCAAAGCAAACATTTAACACAATCACAACAATTACACTACTAGTGCTATTTACTACAAGTGAGTAGCTATGAAAGAGCAGTGCAGTGTGAAATAATCTTTGAGATGCTGATAATGTGTCTTAAATACCTTTTGTGTCTCTTCGAATTACGCCAGCTCTCAAGTCCATACAAATTTTGAAGCGAATGCAATGCACTAATATATTATGTGCTCTAAGAGAATGATTGTCTCATTAAAATCATTAAAACCATAAGTGATATAACGGTTCGAAACCAATTATCTTAATAGCATTTTCTCAAAAACTATTAACAGTTCAAGCTGTGCGTGCAGGGTTTGACAGACGAAGGTGCTGGTGGAGGAATTTTGTTTAGATATGAAATTAGGTAACTAAAGGAGTGCATGTCCTCACTTTTTAACAGATATTTATGCAACGGGTTAAAAATAGTTGGTGACTTTGTGCAATGAAGTTTCCGTGCTTTTATTGAAACGCCGTTGTATATGTGATTGTCAAATTGTAACTGAATTTGGATCTTACTTTCGGTAAGTAAAACCTAATTTCAAAATAAAATGTATAACAATTACTGAAGAAATAAACTTTAAAATTAAGTATGGTACCTTCGGTTCAAGTAGTACGGTAATATAATAATTATGGATAAAACATGAAAAGTGTAAACAGCGGTTGATATTTGACGTTTGTAGCCATAAACATATGCAAACACCCAAGCCAAATAGCAAATATCAACCTAGTTGTCATTCTTCCTAACAAGTAAGTTGTTTGACCGGATAAATCGATTTTTGGCTGCTTGTTTGTTGGAACTGTAACTGTTATAGTCTTGCTGTACGTGGTGTTTGTTTGTGTTTGTATCCGCGCCTTTGTATGGTTGGTACTTCTACGTTAGTTTCGGTATAAAACCGTATTTTAGTGTCTATATAGTCCATATTTGTATACCGATGTATATAATAGGTAAGCGTCCTTTTTTATTTGTAAATAACCAATGTTTCTTGATTCATCGTCGTTGCTGTCAAACTCCGTTCATTGTTGATTTCTCAGAAAGGGGGTTTATTGAGAACGCTGCCATTTCTTCACACATAAAAAAAGTCTTGAATTCATAGTCCTTCTGGAAGCGCGGGAAAACGTAAAGGTGTACTCACTTTGTTTTTATTAAATTATTTTTTTAAACTCAATAATATATTCTCTTAAATTTAAAGCCAAAGAAAAAACTCGCAAAGCCGTCGTCTCCTTCAAAAGTTTCATTAAAAAATAACCTTTGAAACTGTAAAACCAGACGGCGAAATCATTATTTATTTAAGCAGAGTTTTCTTTTCTGTGCGCAGCATAATTATCTAAATAATAAATGCTCTCTTATTTACTATGCATATTTGGTAAGTGTATAAGTTAAAAATGGTAGTAAAGGGCAAAACATCCATTTGTAAATGGTAAATTGTACAAGGAATCTTCATTGGAAAATTTAGATTGTAATCTTAATCTTAAAAAAAAAACAATTTTTTGCCCTTCTCATTTTCCATTTAAGCGTGGCGTTGTACAACATCACAAACAAGTCCCTTCTAGGCAAGTATCAGTGCAATTTGGAAGTGCGCAGGCAGGTCGAGTACCTATACAAATGGATTACCTAAACTTGGTGATGTATGGTATCGCAAGCAGAAATGAAACGCACAATAACAAAACAACAATAAAAAAAGCACAATGATAATAACCGATACTACTCAAGTTCCAATCGCCTTGACCTATCCTTTTAACACAATAAAATGTAAACACGCGCAACTTCAGCCATATCGAGTCAAATCAAGTGGATTGATACACAATAATACAGCAAATATGCTCACATCATCCTAAATACCAAAGTGTTATCCGATCCTACTACTACTAGTGTGTCATGTGTACCCTGCAGTGCAAGCTACACACATATTAATTCCCATATTGTCCACTTTGTTCAACCCAACAACAATAACGTTAACGTAAATGCTCACATCCTCATTTAGGTTATCTATTAGTATTTAATGAGGATGGATATATTGGGATATGTCTATTCATTCAAGAAGAAAATATATGAAACACGCTAGGTGTATAATAATTTACTTTAGTCTCATTTCCAAATGTGTTTTGTAAATAAGAAAATGGATACACGCAACTTGCAAAGTAGATTTTCAAGAACAATGCCAACAGCAGCAGGCAAGATTTTTCCTTCTCTCCGAGCAGGCCAGGAGGAAGATACAAAACAATGAATAATACAAGATGTGTGCTATTTTGCCCATTTTCATGGTAAAGCCCTCGAGCTATCCAGAAAGCCATTGTGCCACATTTTCTTTAAGGCTTACGTGTAGTTTTGGATTTCTAATGGTTTCCTCAAAAGTCCTTGTTACAGAAAAAATTAACAAGGTCTTCTAACGTCGACCGTGTGTATGTACAAGACCAAGTTTAACCAAGCGGTGAACGGCGGTCACAGTATGGGTATTGCCTAGTTGCACCTAATGGTTTCCTTATGCATTTGTGTGAGTTGGGTTGCTCGAAGAAGCATTTCTCTCCCTTCGTAGCCCTTGTCTTTTTAATGCAACCCCATAATAGTATTAATGCAGATAGGCATTCATGACTACTCATGAGGTGTTTTACAAGTAGGGGCAGGGTTGTTATTGAATTAGTATTTTTTTAAACTTTATTGTACGTTTTAAAATTCTGAGATGCCCGATAATTAATACCAAATGTCGATATTACATATTATTTCACTAAGAAGATGTAACTTTCATTGTGTCATGTTAATAACGCATGGAAACTTACAAACTTGGGGAAAATGTTTGCGTTGTGTATGTAACATAAATTTAGCCGTGTGCATTAATATCTTAATTTGTATTAATATCTTTTGTGTGCATCATTGTGTGTAGTACGTGTACACAATGCCTCGTTTAGTGTAGTGTAGCCCTCGTAAGTAGCGTAGAGAGAGGCTTAAAAGTAAACGTTATTGTTATTTTTTATTGCTTATTCCACTACTTTGCTTTTAAGCTATTACTGCCATTTTTACAATTTGTTTACAACTTTGTCACATACACGAAATTAACTGCTGTGCACTTTTATTCCCATTTTTTGGTTACTTATTATTATATTCTGGTTGGGAATAAAATCATCTCCGTTTGCGTAGCTTCTAATACTATATCACATTCAATGACAGACACATGTATGAATGTACATAATACACTTGATGATGACTCAAACAATGAGCTGCTTTCTAATTTTACAATATTTTATTGACATCACAATAATATCACTGTATACGCCGCTGCTCGCCTTTAAAGTAAATTTTGTGTATGAGCCTCACTCTTGAAAGATTTCTCGCCTCCGGAAAAAAGTACCGTTCAAAAATCATAACTATTTTCAAGTGGTTTTCATAAATGAGAGTAGCGGTGGCTTGGTGGTCGGAGGGAATCATTTGCTATTAGAAGAATGAGGGATACGAAGAGAGAGAGGGAGGGGGAGAGAGAACAGATTTTGCTTCTTTAGACAAGATGAGATGATGCGGGGTGAAACAATTGAAAGCAATTTACATGCATGTACGAAGGAATGAGAAACATTGCTTGTAAAAAGCCTTTTACACTTCTCATTTTATTAGTATTCATTCATGATGATGATGATACCACCACCACCACGTTTCATTGTTATCGATTTTACGAGTTGTTACATGCCATGTATGTGCTCGGAATCCTCACTTTCATTTTATGTAATTACTTTTGTATATGTAGCGTGGCTGCATTATTGTTGCAAATTTTTATTTTTAGAGATAAATAATGTGTCAAGTCTGTGATTTTTTGGCTTTCTTTCGCATGTTTGAATATTCTAAGCAGAGACGCAAACTTTTATGCCTATTCACCAAGATACTTAACAACTTCATTTTATTTATGAATGCATCGATATACATGTTGCTGGTTTCACTGAGTAGGCAATTTGATACCTTCCCGACAAAGGGCTAAGTATTCTGTAAAAATTTATTAGATCTCTCTTTATGCTCATCTCACAACTAACGCCACTGGGCTCTTGAGAATAAAAAATGCATCAGGAGTTAAAAAAAGAAGAATACTAGAGCACTGAGCGTACTCACCGACAATGATGATACGCACAATGTTTTGAGTTATAATGTAGTATGTGTGGCGTTGCGTGATCTCTTGATAAGTTTGTAGTTAGTACAGTAACACTGTTTTCAATTTTACTCGGTGTGAAAAATTGAACAAGAAGACTTGCAAGATTTCAAGATATAAATAGGTCATCGCTTGCCAATTCAAGTGTCAATTTTCAAGAGACAAGAGAAAAACAGTACTGTACTGGCTGGTGAGCCAAAGAAAAGCGAGTCACCTGAATCGAATGGGACGGACTGAGAAAAAACGCTGTTGTTGGTGAGTTGGCGGACATTTACTTTTTGGTGGCCCAAAACTGTGGCTGTGTTCATTGCAACAGTCAAGTATTGTTTAGTTCCTTTTATTTACGACCAGCTCATCTGCGAGATTTTGATTTTTGGTGGTGTCGACCGTCAGGTCTTATAACCACGAGAAAACAGGGTGTAACTTGCAGCTTCATTGCAGATTTTCGTTTTCAACTTTCATAATAACAGTAATACTCTATTTTTAGTATTTGATCCTTTGTATGCCAAGTTTCATTTGAAGACGAGGACTCAAACCAGGAACTCTAATATGTTATATGTACATTATGTGAATGTGTGGAAAGAAAGAACTTAACAGGGCTCAACACATAGATGTAATCCAGTCAAATGCTGCCGGTCGTACCTTGTAATTTACCAAATCTATTTTTTTTGCTTTTCACATTGTGCATGCCTTATTAGTGTTTAGATTTGTGAACATTTTTTTTACTTTCCTACGTTACAAGTTAAGTACTGCGTTGTATTTGTTGTGCTTTCATTCTCAACTGTCGTGGTGTAAAAGGAAAACATGTCCGATCGTGGACGATAGAAAAAGTATGTTGAGGCTTATTTGCATGAGTTCTCTCTCCCCTCCCTGCCACTGCAAATATCTTGGCGAAATGGTCACATCGGAAAAAAATGTGCGTGTTCATAATACTGGTTCCTTACTACTTTAAATGAAGAGGCTTGCACTCGTACACATTCCTTCCTTGGTTAACCAAAACATTTTTTGTTGTGAACATATGTATAACAGTAGTTCTTTGCAGCTTTACATAATGTAATATGCGTTTTCACCCATATTATATCCTTATAGTTATGTCGCTATTTAAAAAACAATGATTTATATATCGCCGACACTGCAAAGTATCCAACTCTAGCCACCATTAACGGTAGCCAATATGGACATGATGGACACAAGGAGAAATGAAAGCAAACCATTAATCCTGAACTGTTTTTTCTCTTGAGCCGTGCACTTATTCACCAACACGCGAAATAGCAATTCATACATGAGAAATTAAAAGGACCATTTTTTGTCATATTGCCGTTTGACAGCGAGGTAAATGTAGCACACCAGCACACGCATCCCATAAGATGGCGGTCAGTGAATGGCCTGTTCGTAATTAAATCTAAACTAAACCTCAATTGGCAATGCACTATGCACTACGTTGGTGTCAACTAATTCTAAGGCACCATAAATGTACTGTGCTACATGCACACCACTGCGGATAGTGGCAGGAGTTAGCCGAGGTGGGGGTATTTTTTAACACTTTTATCTAGAGTTTCATCAAGGGACAAAACCTTGAGACAACACCAGTTTATTTTTTTTATCATTTAAACAATTCTTATAAAATAAGGATCGTTAACCTGCCAAAAAATAGGAATGACCCATGCTACATTTATTATCGTCGGTGATGGTGGATATTATATGTTATAATGTAATGCCAACCAGCAACGACGACAAGCCATAAGTGGTTTGCGTTACTTCAACGTGGAATTAAATAATGGCATTGCATGTCTGATGTTCCCTTCCCATGGGTCTTTATTATCGCTCATTATGATCGTCTTTATGTTGCACACATGGCAAGATGGTTTGCTTCGCTGCTCTATGCAAAGCTCTGCCAGTTTACTTAATACCAACGTGTTGTTCATATGTACCCTTGTATATAATACTTTGGCGTGTCTAAATATCAAGTGGCCCCTTGTGACTTATGACAACTGCCTGTTTCATGGTATGGAGTGTGTAGATAGGATTTACGATATTTTATATACAACTCCCCACTGAAAAGAGAGCACACACACGACGACGGCGAGGAGGACGATGATGATGATGACGACGACGTGATGTAAAAAAATCTAGAACGGAAGATTTGCGACCTTTGCTGCTGCTGCGTGGTGGATGCTTGCTTACTTTTTCACGTGTACCTGCGCCGATCTATGCAAATTATTGCAGAAAAAATGGGAAAATGTAGCAAGGATTTTTTGTTCAAGATTATCATGATGCAATGCAATTTCATGATTGTTGTTGTGTTGAGGATGGCGATGATGATAAAGGAAAATTACTTTTAGAGTAAATAACATGCAATGCAACTCGTAATACGCGGTGTAATATTTTTTATTATTTTAGAAATGAATGAGTAATAGGAAAAGTGTTTCCCATGTGAAAAAAATAATGCGAACATTCATAAGGTCTCTACCAAAGTGTGCACTCATAAAAACAAAAAATGCACGCACAAAAGTAAGTTTCAAAAACAAAACATTGTTACAAAATGCGTTTATTAAAAAGTATTACATACGCAGGTTGATGTTTGCAAGGATGCTAGTAAAATGCATTAAATTAAACACCGTTTTAAAAAGACGTTAAAATGGAATATTTCTTGCCATTTTTTACAATTTATTTACAATTCATGGCTACACATAGCTATCTAGTCTAAACTCCAATACATAATATCAGTGTAGTCCAAGATTATAAAAAAATCATTAGTAATTTACTTACTACAGGAGACGCTTCCTCGTTTGTTGCTGAAAGTGCATATGCCTGAGAGTTATACATACATCTTTCAGCCTGAACTAAATCATCTTTACTCGTCAGCCTATCGCCATATTGAGCCAGTATAGACACGTATTCATGCAAATAATTGCATAATTCTCTAATGTTTGCACCTTTCAGACACGTTACAGGAAAACATGGAAAATTGAAAAATCATGTGAACTCCTGCTGAAATTACAACATCATTCCTATTTCCAGATCAATAAACCTTATGGTGTGCTAAAATATTCCCACATATTTTTTTTGTAAAGTGACGTGAGTTTCTGGAGGTGACCATTTACGCCTGCAGTCATTCCAAATCAACTGGAATGTGCAGAATATGCCCTAATTCACCTCCTAAAAAGGAGCTCCAAAGGAAAATAGTTTTACTAATTCCCAAGCATTACATATTGATATAAAGTAGATTTACAGCATTTGGGGTTTGAATAAAAAAATCCTTCTTTGATAAAAATTGATTTGTGTACAACTGGAGAAAATCTGATCGCCTTTGATATAAATGACAATCAAGTTCAAGGTCCCATTCTAGAAAAAGCTGAATAAAACCTTATATAGGTACACCATTTTCCGTGCACATTGGTGCTGGACAAATATTCATTCGAGATATTGATACTCCGGACGCATGTAGTACCAGCCAGAATGAATGGGATTTCTTTGTCTCGATACGTCGTAGTTATTTAATAGGAGTATTTTACAACTATTAAATAAAAATATTTTAGACGTTTTATTGAACATCGCATAGAGCGCGTATCATTAATGCCATTCTTTTGACAATGAGTCTGGTATTGTCTGTCACACAATGCAGAAAATACAGCGTAACAAAAAATCTAAAACCTGTTTTTGTGTTTTAGTTTCCTTCATGCTATGCTGTACTAACATCATTCGTATAAAAATTGAAAAAATACGGTCTCAAAAGAATCACGTCATCATCATCCCCATCGCGAAACAATTTACCTAGCAAGATCGTAATAAACACGACTGTACAATAAAATCTTACTGGAATACCCCTCTGCTCGTGTCCATTATCACTCCGTCTAGTAATTTCATTAAAGTGGGAGATTGAATAACAAGTTTTCACGTCGCGTCTATGTTACTACAATATTGGAAAGTAAGCTTTACTGTACGTACTTTGGTATGTCTGATGCTGTGTTTAAATTTATCCTGATTTAAAACTGTTGTGTAGGTATACTACATTAAATTTATTACTACGCACTACGTTACGTTCTTCATATATTTTTTTCTATAAAATATACAAAACTACAGCGCACAGAGTTCCATGTTACTTGTTGACTACACCTAAATTGTTTTTCTTTCGAGTCGTCCACTGTCATAAAATTGCAAATCCATTTGCATCAGGAATAGCAAATACTTACTGCAAAAATGAAGTTTAAAGTGGAGGGCTAAAATCTGCCTACCTAATTACAGTTTAACATAATGTGTGTGTGAGTGTGCTGTGTGAATACCCATGAAGGTCAAGTCTACATGAAGCCTAATAAGGAATAGGGACGTTATTATGCCCAACTCTATATACTTTACACTTCGTGGAGTATCGTACACGGAGTATCAAAATCCTTCTTGTAAAACACACAAACTTACATTTGCGTACCTTTTAATGTACTCTCACAGGTTAAGTTTTTTCTCTCTTTTATTAATAATGCTCATTAACCACTCCATACATTGCATTGCTGGTTTTGCTGCATGGGTTTTTTTTGCTTTCAACTCTTGAGAGCGCAGCGGGTACTCACAATATTCACTGCAATACGAGAAGAGTGGTCTTAAAAATTATCCACAATCCACAACTACAGTCATATAAATGCAAAAGTGTATATGTGCGTTTGGTGATAGTGATGATAGTACTGACTTGTGCATAAATATGTGTTACGTTGTGACCATTGTTGTTTGTATCATGCACACGTTTTCGATTTTATGGGACTACATCCTGCTTCTCGACAGAGCCGCGCTATCGGCGCAACACTGCATTGAACCATGCTATTCTTGACCATGCGAATTTACACAAAAGGCTTTGCCACGTATGTAGTTCTACCACTGCCTAGACGCAATATTATAAAACCAGGTCTGATCTGTCTTTAGAAATAGCTTTGAAGTTGAGAGACAATGGTGGAAGCCTGTTGCATGCGCATTCCTGTGGCTGTCCAACGAATTGACAAGGCTTGGGCAAAAAGTTGAAAGGGGAGAGCGATCTACAAGAGCGAACTGCACTATACAACAAAACACGGGGTTTAATATACTGTCAATTACAGGGCAACAAAAAAAAGGATTTGGAAGACATCATCGTCATCGCCAATCACGTTTATTGTTGGTGTGCACATTACAACTGCAATTTGATATTTTCTATTCCAACGTTAAGAATGACCTCTATCGAGATTTTGCAATGAACCTCTATAGGATTGAAAATGAGCATTATTATTACCCTGTTCATCTATCGTATCATTTGCACACATCTGAATAGCGCGTTTGTGGCACATTTTACAACACACAAAGGCATTATTTTAATCAGTACACAAAATTGGAAGAGTTGATAGATGATGAAATTGGTAAATTTGCTATCCATGTCCAAAATATGTAAGAATACAAAAAAGTTTTTTTTCTCGCAAAATGTTAATTTGCATCAAACAAAACAGAAACAATAAAATATTCCAAAGTTATTCTTACAATCATAATATCATGTAAGGTAATTTATACATCGAGTAAATCATGTTGTACAAGACAGTGCAGTGGGGAAAATGAACTTGCATGCATATTATCAAATTCTTTTAAGAGATGCGATACGACAACGATGGTGGTAGCAGACAGATTTTGCAGAGATACAAAAAGTTGACCCTGTATTTGACGTGACATGTATTTATGATCCTTGGGTACATATTACGTACGTACAAAACGTAACGTAAGCCTTGTGTACGAAATATCTAGATGATCTCCCTATCACGCATTTGTGCATTACGGATAAATAATCATTCTACACGTGATGATCAACTTTAAAATATATAGGTAGGTAGATTGTTTTTTCACAGTGAACTGATTTTTATTCTCCCTTTTACTTACGTGATAATCAAGTTTGATAGTCGCGGAGTGGCGGTGGTGCTACCAGTGATGCTGATAATACGTAGTATTAAGGTCGTTTCAATGAGAACGAGAGTACAAAAATATAAAAAACTGATTTTCATTTCTGTATAACGTTTTACACATCACGGTTCGATCAGATTTGCGAACAGAAAAGAATTTATAACGACCATAAAGTGACATGGCAGGGTGTACTGTGAGCTAGAGAGAAAGAGACATTTATTGTACGCCAAAAGTAAATTGTTGTCTTTACAAATTTTTTAGGGTAAGGTTGACCGATTCTGTAATTCTTTACTTTTACTGTGGTGCTCCTTAGAAATTTAGACAAAGGAAGTTTTACTGGGAGGATGGCGAGGAACTGTGTTTATTTTCTGACTTCACCAAATTGCCACGCCTTTCTGTGAACTGAGAGTGCCGTTGTCTGTTGATTACAGAGGGTTTGTCTCTTGCCTGTCATGAAAGGCACGTTTTTAGTTCAAACATTTTTCAACTAAGCTGAGGTCCCTACAATTACTCGCGTATTCTATCAGCCTTTTTCACTCTCCACATCGACTTTTGGCTTCTCCAACCGACGGCGCCAACAATAGTAATAATTTATGCTGATTATTGATTATTGGTCACCTACTCGTGAAGGAACTCCATGAAAAATCTATACAAGTGAAGTTGTGCGAATTTTATAAAAAAAAAGCCTTGGTTTGATTATTTGTTGAGCGGTTGTACGGATATTGAAAATGATTGCAGAAATGTGTACCCCCCACAAAAATCAAAAAGAATAAAGAACCATCTCGTGGTTACACATTATATGTATAAACATGCATGTAGTGTGCGGCTTATGTAATTGCGAGTTGGCGGTTGATGCCTACTCCGCTCACGGTGCATGTTTACGCTGACACGATTATCTGATCTGTTCGTCCGGAAATCAAGTCACATTATGCAGTAGGTATAGATATATTAGACTGCGGTGACTGTTGCAAAGTAATATTTAAGACAAAAAGTCGTCTCACATCATTAGCAATAATATTGTGTGCTGTTAAAAAACGGGAAGTGAACTGAGCGGGCGAGGTGAGTATACAGTAAGCGAAAGATGACGAAAATAATGGGACATAATATGCATATTTCATAGGCATATTCTTCTTGAGTTCTTTTTTTACATCATTAAACTGTTTTCGCAGGAGTGCGATATTGATTCTGAGACGAATTCCACGAGCCAAAAATGAAGAAAAAGTCCAAATCCACGTATAGTCATCATGATGCGATTGCATTTTTTTCTTCCTTGTATGCATTACTGCATTTTAATGCGATGTACATTTTTCAAAAGTTGCATTTATGAACAACGTTATGATACCTCATATAAAAATTAAATTATGAATAAGGCCATGTTGCTTTACTCCTCCTTGTCATGATGATACAACCAAAGCGCTGTTAA
>JAHZNE010006727.1:0-23378 GCA_027744055.1 Callyntrura sp. NNG-2020
ACTGTCCGTGTGTCCGTCTGACTGTCCGTGTGTCCGTCTGTCTGTCCGTGTGTCCGTCTGACTGTCCGTGTGTACGTCTGTATGTCCGTGTGTCCGTCTGACTGTCCGTGTGTACGTCTGTATGTCCGTGTGTCAGTCTGGCTGTACGTGTGTCCGTCTGTCTGTCCGTGTGTCCGTCTCTCTGTATGTTTGTCTCTATGTGTGCTTGTCTGTCTGTCTGTCTGTATGTCTGTCTGTCTTTCTGTAATCACAAGAACTCTTCGAGAAAATGACGGATTTTGCTGAAACTTGGCATGCAGGTACCTTAGGTCAGCAGAATATTTAGTATTAAAATTCAGACCGGACGGTCAAATATGGCGAAAATTATGAGGGTTGGAAGGTAACTGAGTAACCAAATTTTTAAGATTTTTAAAAATCGAATAATGGTATAAGCAACTACGAAAACAATTTAATGATGATTTGATTCATGCAATCAGTATATTTGCATGTTCTTTCGTTCTGGGTTAACAACTTCTGCTGAAATTTTGCTTATTGGCCGTTGATCAAATGTAAATTTCCTATTAACATTCAAACCAAAGAGTCAAGTATAGAGTGAGTTATGAGGGTTAGGAAATCACTGGGTGTACAATATTTTTCTAAATGGCTCACAACTAAACTTGGTGATCGTTAAAATTCAAACAGCTTAGTAGAAATTAACTACAGCAAAGATTTTACAGGGCACTACATTAAAAAAAATGTTTTGTAATATTTTATGGAAAATAAATAGGTAAACAGTCAACATATGTACTAGTGCGATATGCTCTCCGTAGTTTCTTCTAAAAATGGATTACACCGTTTTATTTAAACCAATGTTGGTAAATTGCAAACCGCCATTCAAACCCAGAATTTTTTTCCTAATTTCCAGATTTATTATGTGTATCATGCACCTGATTAATTTTCAACGTGCTGTGGCATTTCAAAAAATACTATATGACCGCGTTACTCCTCCGGGTTTGGTTAGACAAAAGCCGGCATGCACAGTTAAGGATGCTTGCGAGTCGATACAATTACAACAGCTTGTCGAAAAACCTGTAGTTTTTAATAGAAATATGTATCGAGGGCCCTACAGATTAAAATGTCAAATTCGATAGTTACCGCAGTAATGCGCTACCTGTTCCTCTGATGAAAAAGTGACTTAACTCTAATTTTCAAAAACGCTTATTTATCACGAGGGTAGTAGTGATAAATCAGACCTTCAAAAACTTTTACTGCAACGCGCCATATAATTATGTACCTACAAATGTCAATGTACAATAAAATATTCGTAGAAATTTAAATTTTAAATGGTTTCTTAAACGTTCAAAAGTTAAGCTGGAATGTTAACGTGTTTTTGCATTTGCATTAACCTTCACATTCAATACTTAAAAAGAACTGAATTTACAAACCAATTGTTTAACATTTTCTTTCAAACAAAACCAAACATATTTAACGAACAATGAAATTCTTTCTTTTTCATACATAGATTCACATATTTCAGTTTGCAGTTATTATATTAATATGGCTAAAAGGGATTCCGCGATTGACGGTTGTAAAATTACACTTATACCTAAGAATTGTATATCATGCACCTTTCAGTTTAAATTTGAAGAATTTGTAGAATTTATGGGGATGCTGATACATATTTTGTTAAAATGTGTAATGTATGTGATCTTATATAATCTATAACACATACCCACCTTGAATACTACCAGACAAATGTGTACAACCGTAGTACAATCGGCGTTGAACAAATTTCAATTTAAAGCTGTTATTTTTGTGCTTTGAAATTTGATATTAATATGCCATTCATATCTTGCAAAGTCTTACTGTGGTCCAACTCGGAATTCAAAGGACTTCCAAAGTTAACCAAGTTTACTTTACACTATGAGATTTGTACTTATCAGAGTTCACGTAGATGAAGACAAGCAACCTCCATTACAATAGTTGTCACACAATTCGATCTGTGAATCGGTTATATATATAATTTATTTCATACCAATGACACTGGAATCTTAAAATCTTAAACGTTAATATAATAAGTATATATAGTTAGCAATTACGATATAGAGTGATGGTTCTACTTTCAATATACATGTTACATGAACTGTAACCCCAATATAACGACGATCAATAGAAACGACCGACAAATAACTTTCCCGTTTGAAGAAATTATATTTTTGAAAGTCCAATCTGTTTTATCAAAAGTGTACAACAACGTAAAATGTGTTCCTGTTTCTAGTTAATTTTCAGTAATATTCCCCAATTTTTATATGTGTTCAAGTAATACAGAAATATCCCACTCGAAAGTTTAAGAATTGAAATGTTGTTCTACTCTAGAATTTTGACAGTCTTCCTACGTAGACGTATTTCGCACCTTAAATGCAATTTCAAAACAAATACTAACACATCGAGACCAGCATTGCCAAATACGCTACACCCAAAATGCCAACCATTTTGACGGAATCGTCTAATTTCAATTAACAGTCCTTCTTCAAATCAAAATCTCTTTTCACAACAGTCTCATCATTCATTCTAAGATTCAGTCTGCAAAATACGCCCAATAGCATTATCACCTACATAAATCATGTATCTCTTCCCACGAATAAGTTTTAGTACGTGTGTACAGTGAAAATAAAGTAATCTGTTTTCAGACAACCGTTCCATCCTAGAGGTAGCTACGTTCTCCCCTGTTCGATGCATTTATACGTATCAATGCAACATCCCATTTACCATCTGCTATACTTTTCTATTGTCATGTATTTTCAAATTTAAATTTTTAAGAACGCTTCCACAAAATATTAAATGTTTTGTGGAATGTTTTAAATCTTTTTTAAATTTCTTAGATATAAACGTAGATCCAGTTTTTAGAACCGATTTTTTATGCGATATACTTTAAAGCTGACCATATTAAAATCATTATTTTCTTTTGCGCGTTGCAACACCATTACTTGCAATCACACGACTCCTCCTTATATTCTAGTTTTTCTTACACACTACACAAAATTCTATCTAGAATTACAAGTAAAAGCAATTAAACACAAGCATCAAGATTAAATTTTGTAGTAATTTCATTTACTCGCCATAACTGTAGCTGTTTAATCGTTTATACGATTTCAACATTTATAGCAATATTTCCACTACTACATTTCCTACGCAATTTTTCGATCTAACGCCTATTTTCAATCCTATTTTGAAATACACGTCTGCATAAATTCAATTAAGCTACCACAATGTTCCCCAAAAAAGTAAATTAATTCTCAATCATGGCAATTCCGTTTTCCCCACATCCGGTCGAAAGACGCCCGTTGTTGTAATTGTGAGGTTACTACGTAGCCCACCATGAAGCAAAAAATTATCCCAACAAAAAAAATGAGAGCCAGGATTAATAATAAAGAGCAGCACAAACAACAGGATAACCCCTTCTCCTTTTGAGTAACTGTCTCGGCTTCCACACTTACAGATACGGAGTCCGGAGCATTCACGATAGGATCCGCGTACTCCCCTCCAAAAGTGACGGGTCCAGGATTTTGAATGGGACAACAGCAATGTCGACATTTTGTGATTATTTCTACCTTTAATTTCATTCTTTGCCTTATTTTATGAAGACGCTTTTCCGTGAATGGCTATATAAAATAACACAGAATTTTCTCGTTAAAACATATTTTGCAGCCATCGGAAAACTTAATTCCGTTTTATTTGTAGGATAACTTTCTTACTCGTATTATTGGCGCAGCCAGTTTATTTGCCTTTTTCCGGGACCAACACGGAAATGCTACCCCCATAGCCATTTTATTTCGATTTTGTCGTCAGTATACTAAATTGAATGTTATTCTCGCTTGTGATTACACTGGTTAGAATAGTTTCGTCCACGAATACTGTCAAAAGATAGAATCCATTGGTACAGTACAGGAAACAACGATATGCCTATTGAAATCTGCGTATATTGCCTGAAATTCTGCTGTAACACAAATAATTTCAAACTTTAGGAGCGTCATATTTCTATTTATCCTAATTGCAAATGTAGATAAGTTTATAGTGTGTTTTTAATTTGATCGAGTTTAGTCGTATTTTGTATTTAAAAAAGTAAATTTCCGCTAAAATTTCAACGTGCAGATACATCATATATGATAGTGAATGACGATATTTACAATAATGTTATAATGGCTCATATACTGCACGTAATGTAGAGTAATACTAACTTTGTCCATGGTTTTTATTTATATTTGGCTTTCTATTTTAAAGTGACCACATACAATGGTTTTAATAGTACCTTAAAAGATCGTTTTAAAATAATTTGGTTAATAGTAAAAACCACGAAAATTTGCTCCCTTTTACCTTTTGTCGTACATTATTAAAATTAATGAGGTATGATATGGAGTGCGTGCCATATTAAAATATTTTAGAAAGACATGTCAACATGAAGTGTTACGAATGCATAAGTGATTAAAATGACAGAAGTTTCTGATACGGATATGTGAACCATGGCAAATCTTTGCACGTATGTGTGTCGCCCGTAGCAAAAGATTAGTGACTTTCTCAAAACCATTACTATTTCTAGTCCTATACTTAAAAAACTGAAATATATCAACTTTATATATACCATTAAACGCCGTAGTATCATAATGTTTGCTGAAGACAGGTAATAAGTTCATGGTAATGCCCTATTTTCAAAGACTGTGGGGCTTTAGGATAATATGAATGTTATTCGACTTATTCAAATATGATAGGCTAAGTATTTGTCGCCATCGACCTTTCATATGCAAATATCAAATTCATACCTAAACTGTACGAAGCATTATCAAGGTTATTGAAACTACCGATAAAATTGTAGAATCATTAGAATGAAAACTATTTAATTAAACCATAATTTAAACAACATTTATCAGACTACTGCCACAGGCCAACTGTACAAAACTTCTGAAGTATTTTTTTATGATTTTGACTAGTGAAGTGAAACAGTGCCGTTTTTCAATTATCTTTATAAAACAGGGTGGATCAAATAATTGCAATTAGTAAACCAATTATGAACAGAGTTTTTTTGAAAAGATAACGTCTCCTTCCATAGTTTTAGTGAGCTTTTGCCTAAAATGATGTATATTAAAATTGGGTTTGATTTATCGTTATTAAAAATACTTTTAGGGATTTATGAATATTTAAAAAATAAATTAGCAGATCGCATATGCGTATGTGCCTCATTAAGTCAAATGACCATTATAACTCAATCCTCGGGTTTTACCCAGAAACTCATGGTTCTACCAAATCAGCTATGAAGTTTACATTGTTATCAAAGCAAAACTGAAGTCGTATGTTACATACCAGCGTTATAAACGTTTGGTGATGTCATTTGTAGGCACCACTGAAACTAAACTTGTATTGTATATTTATATTTGATTTCATGTATTTGAAAGACAATTTAAAAAAGTTATTTCTAGAATACCAGTTAACTAGTTAAATTACGATTAGTTTATTTACACAAGATTACTGTTTCAGGATGCCCCTAAAACGTCTACACGGCACACTAAACAGTGATGTTTCTAAATATTATACGCATGGCCCTTTCGAAACCTATCATACGCACGTAAAGTAGAATTACTGAAGTTATAACTGTGTTCATGATAGGTCCAGTTTTTGTTGGTTTTCTTTCTGTTTAACAAAGGTTTGCGGGGATGGCTGTTTCTCTTGAAGATTCATCATTTACGATTTGCCAATGTCATAAAATGATAGCTGCGTCACACGAACTTTCCTTTTGTTAAACAATGAGTTATTTACTTTATCTAAATCTTTTGTGCTAATTATGAATTAGTAGATATATTTATGAATAATTGTAGTGTTTACTTGTCATATGATACTACAGGTATCGTTTGATACCTATAAAATGTGTCTTGTCTATGTGCGCATGAAAACTGATTAAAAATTGCTTTTGTCGCTACATGATTGCATGTTCGTTACTTCGTTTTCATGTCTATTTTCAGGCCCATGCACTTTAAAAAGCGGAGTAATGCGTCCTTGCACAGTTTTTTAGTCAGTGTAAACTACTGACAACAACCGCCAGGTTTGGGTTGTCGCGTCTACAAAAAGTGCAAGCCTAGTCGCATTTATGCATTTTTAATCCCAAACCATACTTAAGTCCTTTTCTCACGGACGGGAGAAATGAGAACGTAAAAAGTTATTTTAGCAAAACAAATAAAAGCGTTTTACTTTACCTTTTTGGTTGCTGCCTGGGTTGACCCTTTGACGTTACTGAACTGACAACCCCGTCACTTCTTGTGTCGTTTGCTCAAATATGCGGGTTTTTTGGAAGCCAACTGCTGCTGTTAGTAGCCCCAGGGGAAGATGTCGGTTCAACGGATTGGGACAAAAAGTGGAAAAATACTCCAAAAAGCACTAAGCATGCCAGTATCAAAAACACCAAAAGCAGAATTACTGGATGCATTTTTTCTTTCTTAATGTTTCGCTCTCCCGTTATTATCAGTGTGATGCTATGGGACCCCGACTTTACTATTTTTACCAGGTAAGATTCAACACAACTGCAAGTTTTAGAACACGCCAGGTTAAAAGATTTTTAATGTGACAATGTGTGGTTTTACAATTCTAATGTTTATTTTTCCGCAAAAAAAAAGAATCAGTTTATTTTAAAATGTATTGCAAAAATTGTATAACAGGTTAGTTATACCTACCTTAATGTTGGTATTTGAAAATATTTTTAATGGGAAGTTACTGCGAGAATGTGTAATATTACATGACGATTTCAAAGGACAGCTTGTCTGCCGACGAGAAGAAAAAGTTGCCTTTTTAAACCGCCTTCAACGAAACTTTTACTTTTAATAAACTGCCAAAAATCAAAAGTATGTGAAACACAATAATTTATTCACAGCGACGGCCATATAAAAATTAAATGCACTCTGACAAAAGCCTATCCGATAAATATCAAATCCCCAAAGTAGAAATCGAACCCGGAATTATTCTTTATTACTAGACACAACTATGGTGGAAATTTGAGACTTTCTTGCTTTTATATAACCGCCCGATATGAATTCTAGAAATCCGAAAAATACTTTTATATCGAATGACTTTCTCTCTAATAACGTATCTTGTTCCAAGTTTCCCCACACAAAAATCTTTGGCACTTTTTTCCTTTCTATAGCTGTGAAGTATTTTTTGTGAAGAATGAATACCTTCTATCCTTTCTGAATACTGTGCCTGTAAAGGTGTTCTCGCAGCTTGTTGTATCTTGCTCCGTCACAACTCAAAGTCTACCAGAGACTGAGCAGTTGTACGCGTGCAGCTATTACTGGTGGGCTCCATTTCCTCACACTTTCGCTGTAATTTTACGGTGATGTGGATAAAGAAGCTGCTTTCTGCTGGATCCGCCGTAGACGGAAAAGCACATACGGTATTTTTGTTACAGAGCGCTAGGTAGACATGGAAGGATTTTCACATGACAACTTTCACCAAGCTCCCCAAACTTGTAGATGAGCATCGCAGCTTTATTTAGGCGATATGCAACCCCGTGTATACATATATACATCTACATATGTCTCAAATAACCCCGTGGCTTTCTAAGTGATGCTACATGATATTCTCAGTTGCATTAGTCCACCTTGGACTCGTTGCACCACCGGTTGCACTTCTAATAGTGGTTAAGGGTTGATTCAAAAGATTTTCAAAACACTCTCCTCATTAAATTTCTTGCATATTGCACACTTTCGATTTACTATTTATCTCGAAACGTGTTACGTCAACGTCTGGATTCTCTGTGAGAGTACCCCAGGCAAAGCAGAACCAGGGAAAGTTATGAAACATTAAATACTGACGTACGGGTTTAGAAAGAAAACTTTTAGACTTTTGTGTTTTGTTTTAGTTTTATATAAAAATAATACGGGTTTTAACAGACGAAATATTTTGTTGTATGTCACTCTGGTATTACGTCATCAGCCAGACGGTTTTTTCAGCCGATGTCGTTAAACTTTTGTGAAATAGACGGGAAATTTGTGGTGTGTACATTTAAATAGCTTTCGGAGAATATAAGGTTTGCCTTATTTCTGGAATTGAATGCTGCGTAAAAATTTACTCCATTTAGCAGTTTTGGATTTGTAAAATTACATAATTTATTTCCATGCTAATCATACTATCGTTCTGTTGGCTTCTACATCTATGTATATCTGTATCTATATCTGTCGTAAAACGTCAGATGTAAGCATTCATTATATATCATTTAGTCATTTTATGTGGAATTGAGTGAACTTGCATTGTCGTTTAATTGTAATTTTTTTGGAATGCAAAAATGCCACTTGTCATATCATATTCAGCTGTCGATAACATTAATTGTTTATCTTGGGATTCGTTATCGCATATTTGTGTTGGTTTCTCAAAAATTATGAACGCAAACGGTAATTATCAAACGATTCTAAATGCAATATTTCTTTATTATATAAGGTTTTACATAACTCTACTAATTATTTTAGAAAGCACCCTTTAATATGTGCTTCCGATTGAATGAACTTCAAACATGTATCCAGCAGAAGCAACACATCTAGTTCCCTCTTGTTGATTTATTAAAACAAAAATGGGAAATGTGCGAAGTAATTGTGAATTTTCTGACGAATGAAAAAATGCGAATATTTTCAACAAAAATTGTTGCGAACCTTTTTTGAACTGTGGTCACATCTTCAAATATGAATATTCTGGACAGTGTTTTACTGATGACCCAAATATGTGGCAATGTATATTTGATTCAATACTATAGTATATAGTGTGGTTTCTTTCTACGATCAGGTATTTTTATAGATTCTACCTCTGTGACAAAAAACCGAACTAAAATATAATGACGTGTTGCAAGCACTGTGAATTACCTAGTAGTTGTTTTAATAAAGTGCGCTGAAGGGCCGCATGAAATAGACACTGGCGTTGTAGAGTTTGAAGAGAATTGGTTAAATATAAAGTGTAAATAACAACGGTATTACGCAAACTTGGACGTGTTTACACAAGTTCCAGTATCCTTGCTCTAATAAGCAGGAAGAAGTCACCCGTGTTACAACATCCATATCGGATTACACTGACATAATACAAGAAAACATTCATTTGGAACATCTTCTCATTGTAAAAACCCCAGTTTACGGCAAGTCAATCAAAACACATATTACAGCTGGTGAGCTTTCTGATACAGAAAACAGCTCGTGTAGAATGTAAACAAGCAAGTATGTAATAAACGTAGTTATCTACTAATATGTGCATTACTATGATCACTAAATGTGATCTAGTGTGAATACTGCAACATTTGTCTATTTGTTGTATCATTATGTAACTACAGTCGAAAGACTTATAAACATCGTAAACCGTTTCACAGCTTAAAGGAGACGTGAGGAAATGCCCCTTAAGTTTTAGATTTTTTTTACATTAAAAAAGAAATATACGTGAATCTTGAAATCTGACGGCTTTTTCTCATACCGTGATTCTACAACCCTTAATGATATATATCTTGGTAGATGCAAATCTATAAACTCCACGAGCAAACATTCCAACAAAAAGCTGTTAAGGATTTAATGTTGTAGATTCCTCTGTACTCAATAAACAGTTACCCTAAACACCATCTAGTTTTTTTCGTGTGTGATTTCTGTGGCCATTAGTGCAAATTGAAGCTCGTAAAACTTTAATAATGATGTGATGTATTACAAAACGATTAAAAAACGAATACCGCACATTCAAGCAACCCCAACTTACAACAGAAGTTGACAGACACAAACCTAACATTGATTGTGTACACACATGTACACGCACAACGTCACAGCGCTTGTGAAATAGTAGGTTCATACAAGTAAGACAAAGCAGTTCGATTAATACACGTGATACTCAACACCGCATAACGGTATAATAAAACAGTATGCAAGGTAACAGGGATGTGTAGGATAGTTTGTGTTATTAAATGAATGTTTACATAGAACTACTTTTCCAAGTGTACTATTCTGAGGATTTTTAAGGACATTTGGTTTACCCTAAGAACATAGGTCCAGCGTAATTTTTTAAATTATTAAATTGTCCCAATAACCTTTAACCTTATGGTGTTACTTTACCATCAATACAATACCTACCGTGAGCTACCAATGGTCTTGATTCTGTTTGAGACAAACAATACAGAATTTGGTTGCCTTTATACCCATAACAGTAATTAAACAACAAAGAAAGGGAAAGGGGAAATCTTCCCGTTTTTATCATTTTCTACCAAGTACGTTTAAACATATTAAAAGCTTTGAACCTACGCAAACCTTTCTAATTACATCATTATCTATTGTCTACTTTATATAATCAGCACATATGCTTGCATGTCTAAGACAGTATTGGATTTCACAGACGGTCAAGTATTATAAGCTTTGAAATGAGAATCGTTTGTAATGATCGACAGTTGCTACTCGGAATCGCTTTACATCTATCTCTTCTTCACTAATCTCATATTTCCGGTATTTACAACATAAAAGAAAGGCGAGCTGAGAGCTCTTCAAAATGTAACTAAAATACGTCCACCTCTTTGCTCATCAAGAAGTCTTAACTTTCTATTCTATTCTCTCCCTGTCGTGCGAGTACTGTGGGCAGAAAGAAAGTCGAACAACTCAACGTGATTAAACTTTGGCTAGATTTCAATTGAAGAAGGAATCTGAGAAAAGTAACAAGATATGCTTCGCCTTTAACAGGTATTCCTAAACCTGTTTCCTTGAATCGTCGGTCAAAGAAAGAAATGCTTTGAGGAATAACTAATCATACTACATGTTTCGTGTCAGTAACAAATACGAGATAAATACTTTTAGAGGATTGGAGACGCTAAACTAATTTCAAATCATACTGAGAACAAAAGCATCTATTTTTGCACTACAGTTGAAAAACGACTGGAAATATGATACTATACTGACAATAAATTGATCTCGTATAATACATGTTGTTAATTTTTGTTAGACGGCTACGGCCATACTAATAAAAAATATTGTTAAATACAGATTAAGTTAATAAGCACTTTCCGGTTGTAAAATGATTAAATTATTACTTTGCTAATGGCTTTTATGTAATTAATAAGCGGATTAAATGAAATATTGAAAACATTGGGCTTATTGCTATACATTTGGAAATCCCATAACTGTCAACTTAAAATTTAGCAAGACTACATTAAATAAAGTAACGTTAATTTACATTATTGTATGTAAACTCAGAATACACTACATGCGAGAAAAAACTAACTTATTTCCTACCTGATGTTAAAGAAAACTTGTGGCACAAGGTTACTTAAGTTTTACATGTTTATTTGTTGCATGGCTTTCTCCGCGGTTCACTTTCTCCACAGTTTTAAATACAGCCTCAGTACATATCGATTTACCACCGTCGAAGACACACCATTGATGTAAGAAGCCAAGTTATGTTTGCGAACAAGATCCCCACAAAACATTTATTATTTTCCCTTCAAACCTGCTTTCTTTTCAAACTCCACCAGCCACTCTGCATTTACAAGAAACTTACATGCATCTCCAAGCTGTTACGAGTCCCTGTTGCTGCCGTGTTGTTGTAACCAATATATTTTGTTTCCCTTTTCCATCTGTACCCATTTCGGTTTTAATGCAATCATACCATTCCATCAAGCTTTAACTCAATTATAGCAGCATGACCTTATCCTGCGAATATGGAAGCCGTACGCTTTCCCTAATGGAAGAGCATCCCACGCAGACTTTCAACAAATCTAGCGTCAAATTCAGCAGCATCACAGAGACGTTGTGGGTAAAGTAGTACGTATTCTCGAAGTGGTTCTTACTTTAATTTCACCGAGCGATTTTTAATTCCCGACAGAACTCTTCCAGTGAAGAAACGGCGGAGGCCCATACAATTTCAGACAATTCGACAAAACATGTCACCCTGGCAAAGTCGTATTAACTTTGACAAATTATGATTTTCAACCTGTATCGTACTCTGACGCACGGTCATAAACATAAAGAAAGAAAGAAGCGGGGAAATATTAGGAAATAATACAGTCGTTCTTTCTTTCCAGCGTCACTAAAACCCTAAAACGGACGGACACGTGCATATTTAATTACAATTTTCTAGACACGATATCGCTTTAAAAATGCTACTTAAGAGAAAGTATATTGTGAGTCTCTCTCCATTTACTTGTGACGCGGACCACAGATTTGATTAATTGTGTAAAATCGTAACACCACGTATTTTTGAGTCTGTTTACTTCCAAGTTATATTCACATTGTTCTTCGTAAAACGATAAATTTGAAGGACTATCCACAAAAAGGAACGATGATGCCAACTCGAGATCGCCCACACAGATTTCAATTGCCATTGTAGTTGTTCCATTTTTGAAAGTAGAGAGTCAAATATGATTACTGTGTACATAACTCGATTTCTGGAATGGAGTCATCGCAGTTTTTTTTCTAGTGTTCTATCGCCGTTTCCATTAACATCTTCCTATCACCATATTAAACGTTTCGGGCTAGAACACTGCCTTTTGTTGAAGCAGCAGTATTTTATGGATTGTTTCAGGAAGCGCAGAAAAAAATACAGTGAATACAGTAAAGTATCTACCTACCTACAATGAAGAAAACGAGAGATAAGGACAAAGTATGAAAAATATAGTAATCATGAAGCCTCTCATTTTTTAATAAGAAAAATAAACAAAACATAAACCAATAAATGTACTGTGAGGTTTGTCATTCCGCATTTACTACATTCGGGGTTTTTACAAAACAAACGGTATTTGTATTGTTTCGGTTTATTAATATCGAATTAAACATTCGTACAGACTGATGTTGCACGAAAAAAGCAATGTTTAAGTCTCGGAAACTGATAAAACATAGCTAACACATCTTCATATGGTTAATGCCGTGAAAGGTGCAAACCCATAATTCTATTATAGAATTTCTATATAACAGTCCAACTCATGCGGTAAACTTTCATACAAAAAGTACGGTTTGGTGAAGTGTTACTACTACTAATGTAATATTAGTTCTGAAAGAAGAAAGTTCCACAAAAGCTACGATGGTGTTGATTAATTTAAAAGCTATTTATCAATCTAATAATTTGTAATTCTTAGAATCTACATCGGCGGAAATCCGCACAGAGAGTTAGTTAGAGGGGTATGACGGCAATTTTTAAAGAATTTTCTACTAAACTATATATGTAATAGAAGCTGACGGGGATATAGAGAGATGTAGCGGTGACTTTTTGCGGATTTTGCTTTATTATAGTTTCTACAAAAATTTCAATTAGGCGTCGTATATCCAATAAATGAAATAAATATGAGTATTCAGCTCTGTAGTAGCATGAAGCAATTGACAGATGATGTTAGTTTTACGTTTACTGCTTCCCAAAGCTATGAATAACGTATAAAGTTGCGACAGCCCATTTCTGATATAACAATGTGAGCTTTAACATCCTGGCGTGCAAATTCCCAAGAAAATAAGACGCCAAAGTGTTTGTCAATGTTCTGAAACCTAACAAAGGTTTGAAATGATGAAACGATGAAATAGAGAATATGTATTTCATAGAAGAAAAGTATGTATCGTTGTATTACTTCTGTCAATTCAAATTTGTATTTAGATATTATTACAGCACAGTATTATTTAGTATTGTATGATTTCTAATCATGGTCGACTAAAATCGAATTTTGCGATATAAACATAATTTATATACAGATTCATTTCGTTTCATTTTACAAGATTTTTTTTTCAAATAGAATTTTCCAAGGTATCTATCACATTATATGAAGATCGTCTAGCTTTATAATAAAGGAACGACATGTTTATTTATGTTGAAAACTTACCAACATCTAATTGCTGTTAACGAGAATCTCGATTTTATAAAAACGTTCGTCTCATATATATAGCAAGATGTGTGTATCCATACAATTTAGTTAAACGTATTGCCACATACTTTGCCATCATTATAGCTTTTGTGATTTTTAGATCTGTAACGTTTGTACAAAATTATAATCATAGATTTATATCTCAAACCTACAAAAAGAGTTGCATATTGTCTTCATGAAATCATTTTAAAATTGTAGCAGAAAAAACCTAATCATTCAATAGTTCTCGTTTGGTCACTGTATGTCTGCCAGTTAGACATTTTATATTAGACGGAAATAATATTGTAAAATTCGTCATGATGTTAAATGTTTTTCTCACATGCTTTATTCAGCTCTGCAGAATAATGCTGGAAAACACTTTGAAATGGTATTGGAAGTATGATTACTTATGCTAATGCATATCCATATTCCCATTAGGCATGTCCGGTTCGTGAGCACTCAGCACTGCTGAAATCGTTGGACAAAATATGATGTCAACTGAAGCTCACCCACGCAAATTTCAATGATGTTTTAGCATTCTCAATCAAAGTACCAAATGAAATGCAATTACTTATCCGGTAACTCAATAGTATGCGAGAACGACAACGGAGCTATTCCATTTTGGCGTTCCGTGCCTCCATTAACAATCCATAGCTGTAGCTCATACTTAGTATTGTTGTACCGGGCTTGAACAAATAATATTATGGAGAGCCTATTATTGCCATTGATAAAAGGAAACAACGTTTCGCTGGATCGAAGACATTCAATTACTTTATTTGTTCATATTAGCTCTCCTATTAAGAATATTACAAACGTAGTAGAATATATGACTATGGGATGGGAGTAAATGTATGTAACTAGAGTGAATGTAATATATTGTTTATTTATTCATTTAATAATAGAGACAATACAAGAAGATTATTGTATGATGTATTGGGATAAAGCAGTTAACAAATCTACTCTTTTTAAACCAGTGATAGACTACTAAATATAGGAAATACTATGACATGTTGAAAATTTTTACAAATTCTAAACAATGTCATCCACCGCGCGAAATCCTAAAATTATTCCCGTATTTGGTAATTTGGTGAAACCATTAATACTTCCCGCAAATTCATTTTATTAACATGTTCAACATTGTAATGATATTATTGCGTTAAGCTCCAAATTATGATATTTATATTAGGGCGGGCCAATGTGTTATAAAAGAAGATGAATAATCGAAAAGGAAAACATTTCTTGGAAAAACAACACAGCGAAATCCATTGCTTCCGTTATTGTAAACATCCACCATTAGTCAAAGCCATATGCATTATCTGAAATGTATTGTGTGTAAATATCGTATTGAGACATTTCACAAATTGAGATAAAACTCTAACTAAATTATACCAGTAAGAAATTATTGCAATAGCACGGGTAATCCAAGGATACTTCAGCTGCACTTGTTATGTTGACGTTTTCGTCTTGTTCAACTAAGAAGTATTAGAAGAGCGAACTGCCAAAAGTAGTTGCTTTGTTTACCAAATTTTCATTTTGCTGTAAGTTAGAGGAACTCAATAATTGGGCCTTTTTGTTACGGAAGGCAATCAGAAGTAATATCTTACCTAAACCCACTTCAACAAAATATTAACCAGGTATGACAATGACGAATAGTAGCACTTGGAATCTTTGTGTTTGTTTGATCCACTCTAAATGATGGAGTAAATAACAGGATTTGTAGAAATTAAATAATAGGCCGGGAGAAAACAACTAGGAGAATATATTTGTTTCAATATTTGTTTGTTTAATAACAAGAACGAACACATACTCTTGACAACTTCACCCCAAACTAATAAATACTGACAATGATTTATTAATGATTGCAGAGTCTATGGATATAGTATGTAGTTAGTTTTTCCATTCATTGAGATCCAGCTACCTGGATCAGTCATAAATATTTAGGAATATAAATTTTTAATTGACTGTATTTTCCATCTGCAACTTCAAACCAATACGAGAATTTAGATGCATTCATTGAATAACGCAAATACTTTTTCCAGAAATATTATGCAACAATGTGCAAGTTAATGCTAGTAGTCCTGTTTCTGTTTCATTTGGTGCTTCAATCGGCGACAACATGTAAGAATAAACAACTATATTTTCCGGATGTTATATTTAAATGTATATATGTATATGGATATGATTGCAGATGTCGAAACCGTCGACGCATTTTACCAAATCCTATGAACATTTATATGGATGTTTTCTAGCTAGAGCAGGAAACGGTATACTTGCAATGTGAGCAATTCATAACACACAAAGATTTTCCTTGGTATTGGCTGATCGGAGAACCCTTTTGATGTGGTAGACCTCTTCGATGACTTTATGTTAATAAAATGTATTTTTCAAATGCAACACAAAATCACAAAACTAAAGCAAAAACAGAGGCAGTTAAACTACATTGACAGTAAATTATCTTATAAAATAACATTTACAGATTCCAAACGAACATACATGTTTATTTTTTCTCTTTCATTATATATGGGTAGTGTAGGTACTTGTAACATTTTTTAAACTTTTAAGAATTTTGTAAGAATACATACAATCTCAGCAAATACACAGAAGCATAACTACGCAGCACATTCATTACATCGTTTGAAGCTATTCTTAATACTACTAAATATATATATATTGAAACAGCAATGAAGAAATCCATCATATCATCCTCGTAAAAGTTGTGATTCGAAATACATGCAATTTTCGGATGTAACATTAATTGAAAATAACACGCAAAAAAGCATGATCATTATATCTAGTTATATATATATATTCATTTCCTGGATTTCTAAATAGTCGACACACAATAAATACTACTATAGAATCAGCCGTTGCTGAATATTACTCGAGTTGTCAATGGTATCGTTTCCAACTTTTCCAAGTATGTAAATAAATTTAACTTTATGTATATAAACTGCTACGTTTGAAACAGGGAATTTGTTTGAATATCTATTGGACAGAGTATCCGCAAAAAATTAGTAATTATTTGTTCTTGTTGCTGTAAATGCAGATACATATAAACATAAATATACACCACATATTATTAAACATCTTTCACACGGAAACGTTGTCGATTCATTTCATCAGGAATGATAACGTTGTATCGTACTTTTACTGTATTTAAAATATAGTTTCAGTTCTATCATAAACGATAGCATCATAATGTTAAACCAGATGGACTTATTAAAAAATAATAAAAATTTTGTTTACATGATTAATGAAAGACCAATGCACCATGCCAACATCGTTTACTTCTATTCATACAATGACATTTGAATAAACATTCGTGTGCCAAAAAGCAGTCCAAAGTGTTTATCATGAAATATGTTCGAGACAAGAAAGCAAAGTTTATATATGAGAAGTGGAATACTGGAATTGTTTCCAGAATATATGGTTTTGTACCCAAAACGCATGAAAAAACATTCTTTAATGGCAAATATTTCACAAATTTAATCAGTAATGTTAGTCTCCTATTTGGGTTTCTTCTATTAGCAGGAACGACTTGCAATAAAATAACTCATCTTATTCAAGAAACCTCAAGACCATCAACCATACCTAACTTCAATAGAAAACATTCACCATATATACTCTTTGTATTTAAACACATACAAAACCTTTAAAAATGCATTTAGCATCAAATGGTCTTCCTATAGTTTTATCTCCGGGGCAATTTAAGAATTTTCAAACTGGAGACATGGGGTTCTTTAAACCCTATATTCTAAACCATCTAAAATGAGCCTGACTAATAAGTTATATGATACGCAAAAGCTTTGTAATTTTTTACTGTATGTTGCATACTGACAAAAATTGTAATGTTCTATTATGGTTCCCCGTATTTAGAAACCACAATATGCCACGTATAATGTGGAATAAACTATAAATATGTAATTATACCCTCGGTGGAATAGTCCAAGGGTTTAGTGTTAAGCTGTAGTTGATACCCTGTATTTAGAAACCCCGTATCACGTCTAATGAGATTTAGCATAAATATGTCCTTTTTGTTATTGGGGACGAATACAGAGGGTTGGGGTGAACTAACGTCATATACAAAGACCCCCACAGGCAAAATTCGATGTGGGCTGCATACAGTATGAACTGTATTTATAGTGCATAACTTCGCTAACACGAAGAGTTGAAAACGTCCACGAAATGTGAGACATGTAATACAGATTATCGTGCAATTAAATTTGCACGATACTCCTTTTCACATACATAAATTACTAGCATGCAGTTTTCTGGTATTACATTCAGCACCTTTAACTTCAAACAACTGAACGCGACGCTTGTATTAAATCCGCGCAATGCTATAAGTTTTTACGCTAGTGCGTCAAAAGGTGCCGCTAACACATCCTGGTCACAAAGGCTCTAGAAACTGTAAGCCGTTGTATGCCGAATCATTGTAACGTTAACATCTGCATGATTAATATACATTGAAACACTTCGAGTTGTATACGACTATGTGAGCCTCTTAAAATTCTGCTAGTGCAGTTTGACGTAGAAGGATATCATCAAAAACAAAATTTTGGAAATTATATTGCAAAACACGCAGTTTCAAGTAACCCCAATAAAGTAAAACAGGCTATGTGCATAAATAACCCTGAACAACGCCCCTTCATATATATCGCGCGCGACTTAATACCAATGCTTAACTAATGCTTTATGCTTCTTCTGTATTAATTTTCCATTTACAAACTGGAAAATTACATTGTAATTTCATCCAACACACTTTCAAACAGCAGTAAATGGATACCTCATATATGCATAGCGATAGTAATTAAAGTCATCTCTATAATATCAGTAATTTCTCAGACATTCCCGTTCTTTCAGTCTAAATGCTCCTCAACTGCATTAATCTTTATCCGTGGACTGCCAAAAAAGCAAACAACAAAATCTGAGCCCCTTACAGTTAGTTGCTTATAGATACTGCTCTTCTTTCCTTGTTCTTCCTTTCATTCCCTCAGTCGTAATCCGCTGGTGCTGAGTAGTATGGGGAACGTTGGATAACGCGATTACCCAAAGCGGATGTTCTTCCCACCACCTTCTGCCACATATTCAGCGCAGCTCTGGCAAGAACGGTAAAAAACGTTCGGGGTGACCTAAACATGTGGCAACGCTCGGTCTCTTCCTGGTGTTCCATTTCAAATGGTGAAAATAGTGAATTCTGTTAAATTTAATGCAAAAACCAAAAAATACGCTAATTTTCAAACAGGGATCACATAAACGTACATTTGACAGAGTAGATGCATCTTACCCTTTCGTTCCTTCCATTGTTATTAGCCTCCCTATCTATGTCATAATACCATTCAGAGGAAGTTCCACTGTTGCTTCTACTTGACGAGTTTGAAGCCTGGAGAAAGATGAAGTAGAAGAATACTCCGAAAAAGACCAATAACGTCAAAAGTGCCAATACAGCATATCCGACAAATGGGAGGTGGAATTCTGTGCTTCTACTCAAAGCAGTGGTGTTAGCTCCACTTCTGTATATCCCGTCACCACCGTGCTCCCACGACATTGTAGATCTCTCTGCTAGCACCCGAGAGTGCAGATTGGGATAAAATTGGAGAAACTGATTAGGAGTCAAAGTGGCCATCACTTGTAGAGTTCGCCCCACATTCTTCACGAGGAAAGATCGCGACTACAAAGAACCAATAAATAGTTCTAACCACCCACACTCTGAAATATCCTGACAAAATGGGTAAAAATGTGATAAGATGGACTTTAATGCACAATACCTCTGCCGAAATATTTCCTCTGAGCGGCCCGGTCCCATACCATTTTTCAAACGCTGCATTTCACAAGCAATCAACAAGTTACCATCGATATTCCGTACCATCTCTCTGCTATAACCAGTTTTTGGTATTTCTACCAAGTACTTACGATTTCTCACGTTACCCCCAGACCGTGATACCTCCGGAAAGAGAAGATCTTCCAAACTCATTTTCCCTGTCTCCCCTGTCTCTTTCTGGTGTTCACCAACCCACAAAAACAATCCCTCTCAAAGTGCTCCAAGTGAAAGCCACAACCAAGCCTGTTGCTCTTCTCCTGGCTAACGTTCAAGGAAAACTGACAGAAAGATGAATGTTTGCTCGGTTGCTCACTAAACTCGTACCTTTCACCTGTAACGGAGAAAGCTCCTTTCCCTGCATTGCTTTATATATACACGGCGCTCTTTCAAGTTTGTTATTTTCTGTTTGTTTGAAAAACCTATCTGGTAGAGTTAGATACGGCTTTTTCTCCTAAGAAGAGTATACCTCGAGGGAGTTTTTGTGCACATCTTAGATGGGTTATGTACGATTTCAGGAAATAACGTCTATCCGTATTGCACAGGAATTGTTCTTGCTACTTGCATTGAAGGAGCACACGTCAGCATCTATTATGCGTGCGAACATATTCTTGTAAGCTGAAAGCTGGAACATTTGAAGGTATTATTATTGCTCATTTTTTAAAAGCATGGGTACTACTTCAAATTTTTATGCCTGCAACACTATTTCCATGTACTTTACATAAACTCTTTTGGCATGACTTAAAACGTGACTAGAAATGAAGACATATTAACTTACATTCTGATGCAGTGCAACGATGAATTAATGTTTTCTTTGCCCCAAAGGAAAACTTATTCCGGGAATTTCTGGGATATTAAGTTTGATTTCTGTCGTGAAATTTAGCCGGTATTTTGTTATAACAGGGGAAAATATTTTAGCTGATTTGGGCTGATTTTCTACCGGTATGAAATACTATACAGTAGCGAAGAAGCTTTCAAATTTCATAGAGTTGAGGAAAAGCAGGATTAAAAAAATCAAGTTTGGAGTGTCGTTTATACGGTTCTAAATACACCGATTGGATACCAAAATACGAGAATGTGCAACCTACTCAGCAAAACAAAAATAATTGCAGCTGAATACGGCAACAAGGAACAAATAGAACCATTTCGAGGCCCCAGATTCCTCAAATTTTGTTGATATTTTGTTATGAATGCTTTTAAGCTAAATAAAGATCGTACTCTAATGATCTAAAGCAAATTGGCTATTGCATATGATGTAGTCTTTGGCATGAACGACTGACAAAATCTTTCTGATGCTCAAGAGAAAGGGTTATATGTATAACATCAAAAACAAATGCAACAGAGATATTGTTTGTATTCGTAATCGCATTAGTAATCATTGTCCTACACAACAGGAAACAACGTCAGTATCTATGGATTATGAAGGGTATTGGGTCATACCACTATACGACTTATTGTGGAATATTGCAGCTTGCATTATGAAATAGGCTGTATTTATATTATGTAAGCTAAGCATGTTTTGATACAACAAAGGGTATTTAGCAACTGCTTTCACTCGTAACAAAGTTTATATATTAGGGAAAATGGTAGAACATTACACATCCAGAAACCACCGGGAAATAATAAATGAAATAGACAACGATGGCTTAATAAAGAAAATGGCATGAAAATCAGAGGAACACAATAACTCATCTGAAGCTCCGACTTTGAGCATCAACTAAGACAGAGTGGATGAACGAGGAATTTTGATACTATAGGTAGCAGTCAGCACAACCATACAAACAATGAGGATCCTGTGGTACATTATCCATATTTAATTAAATTAGTCATCATCGGTGATAATTGTATAATGATGCTACATGTGTTGTAACTTCGTGTAATTATGCACAGAGCCGAAAATAATACTAGTGACACTTTTCTTCAAAATTCGGCAAATGCAAATATTTATTCTTTCACTTGTGATAAGCGATTGATTTCTCTTGTTAAATTGCCTGTAAAACTCCGTTGTACATTTTACTGTAATATTAAATTAGCAAAAATAGCTGTTAAATTAGTAATAAGGCCCAATAAACCAAATTAAGCAGACATCATAATGCAAGTACGATGATGAAAATATTTTTTTAATCTTAAGTTAGTTGGTTACCAGGTTTCCGTACTTGTTCCTTGCTAATTAATTTGGTTCTTATGTGTAATTCTTGTTATATCTTTATTGTATCAGTTTCCACAAGGTTTCTTCGAAACGAAATTCTGCGAAAGAGCTGGTAAACAGATTCCAATGAAAACAAACAGTATGTTGCTATTAAGCTCGAATAGCGCAAAGGTATTAAATTACAACTCTCGGAAAAACTACGTACTTCCATGATATCTACTTATTGTTCCCTTAACTAGATACGGGAAAGCCTACCTATAAAGTCACGCTGTTGGTGAGGATGGAAAATGTCATTGAAAGTAAGATTTTATGAGACATAAGGGCATAATATCCTCTCATACCATATTTTATACACATATCTTCAACATTCACAATATATTATATTTTGAGTTGAAAACATGTAAACATACGGTGGAAAACTACAAAATATATTATTTACCATTGTTTTAGACAGATTTGCGCAATCCACTAATTACTATGGACTAAAGCTAAAAGAGTAAATTCAAATTCAGTCCAGCTTAAATACAGTTTTAAATAAAATTTAGCTGTATAAATTTTGGTTATTCAATACTGTCAAATACTTGTTTACTATCAAATAATTGATACTTAAGAAGCATAAAAAATACGCATAAACACTTGCTATTGCTTTTAACCACTCTTTTTAAATACCTTCTCTTCCACCTGCTCTCTATGGTATAAATACACCTATTTCAAATTTTAAATCCAAACAAGTTTACCAAATTCCCTGAATAGCTGAAACATTGCATAGGAACACCACCACATTCTTATATAAACAGAACTGGAACAAATGCGTCTTAGCTGTCCAAGTGGTCAGTTACAGTAGTTGCAAATTCCAAAACAATAAAGCGCTTGCGAATGACACATTTATCATTCCTTATATCATATCATTCAGTGAAATTATCCAAAGGCCATATAAACTGCCCAAACTAAATTTCTTTATGACAATTCTACGATTCAATGTATTTGTTCCTCGTTGACTGGAAAACATTTTTCTTGTATCTTGTTACAGCTTATATGATTCTACTTGATAAGTTTTTCCATCTGCATGTTATTACATATCGGCGTCGTCGGAAAATAGCATAAGTTTTAATATACGGAAACATTACAGTTTTCATATCCATCGTTGAACATTTGATGGCAAATGATACAGTAATTGTGTCTGACTGGCATAACTTTAACGAATGATGATAAGCAGCCCACCATAATATAAATGGTTTGTATACAAGGATACGCCAAAATTTGTAATTTTCTACACCTTAAAAACGGAGAAAGCAAAGATATCAAAGTTACAGCAATACCAGCAAAATGAATCAGCAGCTTTCAACTCCATTTTGTAATTATTATTATTATTAGTCTTTATTGCAGAAACCATAATATCACAAGTTTAGCACAAATGACAGGTGTCCATATCTTAATGGCTAGGGTTAAAAAAAAAGAAAAGTTCAATAAAAAAAAATGACTGGTATTGTGTGTATTAAAATAATATACAGCAAACAGAAATACAAAAATACAATATATGTTGCTCATTGCTTATTAGAACCATATGCACA
>JAHZNE010006728.1:0-14545 GCA_027744055.1 Callyntrura sp. NNG-2020
TACCTGCAAAAAAGAATTTTGAAATTCGCTGTCCTTCAAGAGTTATAGCGCGTACGGACGGACGGACGGACGGACGGACGGACGGACGGACGGGGCAAAGGAAATCTAGATACTCCCAGCTGAGGCTGGTCCTAAATAAGAATAGGGATGAGTAATTTTGCACTCTGCCTGCACTCCTACTTATTGGTGCGTATTCTGATGTTATTTGCGATTAATTAAAATAAGTTGTATTATATAGGCTATACATTTGTAAAGAAATAAACACAACTTTAAATATGCCATACATAGCCATAATTCTAATGCATTCGCATGAAAATAGAGTGACATAAACGAAATTCGGAACATCTTCTAACGCTTCCTTAAATAACGTTTTTTGTATCTATTGTGAGAACTTGAGACTAGCATCCATGGGTAAACATCAATTATCATGAAACATCGTAACTCTATAGGAATTACGTAACCATTTTGCATTTTAATGACGTATGCTATACTCTACGAAGAAGTTGCGCCTTTTTCGTACAACATTTGCATACACACGTACCCACGAGCCAGCTGCTAATTTAAAACCACGGAAGATCATAGAATTCATTTTTTCGAGTTTAAATTATCCACTTAATTTGCACCACCGATACCACCACTCACTTTAAACGTGACATGGGACGACAATCCGAAAAAACTACCATATTGTATTGCAAATGATAAAGCACGTTTGCAAAGTGGGAATTAAGTTTATTTACGTAAATTGAGATATAGAAATCTTTTTTATGGAAAAAATATTAATGTGAGCAACGAGGACAGAATTCAAATTGATGTGTCTTGTGCCTTGTCTCTTCGAGATACTTCGAGAAATTGTCACCGAAGTTGTAGTTTCGTTGTTCCTTACAAAGGTAACTATAAAAGCTTTCTTGTTTTCGTTTATAGTTGGACAAGTTAAAATTTACTTCACTAGTCATGTATTATTTTGTGCATATTGAAAGTGAGCTTTCGCAGGCGACAAAAAATAAAGTCTGCATGATTTTGGCTTTAAAACATATGCTTGCCAAGTTAAAATCTCATGTTGAAACAGAAAGTTGTTTTACTGGATAAATGTCTTGCATGTATGAAAGCCGACATGGCCAAGTAGCTGCGATGCTTCATCGTAATATATCATAAATGTTATACTAATAATTTGTTGTTTCATATTGTTAAGAATGACAGCTTGTAATATGTAGGACTGGCGGCAGAAAATTGATTGAATAAATCGCACAAATTTTGGCATATTATTTATTATAAACCAAAGTTGCTACATTTTCGGCATTGAAACAGTCATAATTTATGCTGAGTAGTGACAACGTAAGTAAGCACAAATACCTACATACACACATTAAACCTGAGACATTGTTCGGGATGCGGGGACACAAGCTGTTGTGCATGCATGCGGTGAACTGGTATGAACCTAGTAAGTTCAATCTATGTACAATACACAACCTATGCCAAAAGTTATTGATGTTTTTTGTCTGGCTTGAAATTTATTTTTCTTTAGAGCTACTGTTAGCATATTAGTATTAGCATCGACTGTAAATTTGTAAGTAATTATATTGCTAATATATGTTAAAAGCAGTTGAGTCTCCACATATATCGTAGTGCGCAACGTTCTTACTGGCTGTGGGTTGAGTTATGTGAGTTATGACGTTACCAAACACTAAATCTAACGCGAAGAAAATCGGAGAGAGATTTTAATTAGTTACATCACTCATGAAAAGTATTGAACTTTGACCGTTTTTTTAATGCAGGAGTAACAACTTCCACACCACGACAAGGCATGCCAAGTAAACATGTAAACCCATTATATTTTCTTGAGACATCGACATCATACTTAATCTTTCATTCATAAAATGTAATCAGAAAACAAAAGCTAGTTAATACGGAAGAAAGAAGATACTATGTACTTAAATTTAAAAAAAGAAAAAAGCTAATAACCTGATGAGTCACGTGGCTGTAGGCCGTGTTCATGTTTTCGAGAGTTAGAAACAAAAGGGAAACCAGAAAACTTCAATTTACATTATTTATTATTTATAACATCACTTCGAATCGCTAAAGTTTTAAGAATTTCTAACCATCCATGCATTGTTATTGAAGTAGCAGGAAATGTGTAGTGTGTCTAGTCGTCAGCGTCACTTGAAAGACCTTACTAGTCATCCAACAGATTATTTGCCACATAACTCTACCGGTTTATTGTTAGAAAAGTTACCTTTGTATTTGTGAAACCGTAAATGTCTAGCATGTTAAACCTCAACTGACTAAAAGAAAAAAATTAAAACGTCTCCAAAACAAACGTGCTGACAGCAGAGCATCCCTAACTAAATTAAAGGGTTTGATAAACATTGATTGTAGTGGGGTTTCATAATTACGGTATTGGATATGGAGAGGAAAAGTTTGCATGTTTCTATTGATAAAAGGTGCCTCATCATATTCGCAAATCCTACGCGTGAAAATTGTAGCATTTCCTCTCAAACTCTGTGTATCTCTGCTATTTTTATGGTTGAATTTCGAACTGTCTTATTTGTAATGAGATGAGATTTTATGTCATTGGCACATCAGAATGCATTCGTAACTTCCTATTCTTTCTGTTCATTCAAAAAGTAGCGTGTAGGTAATTATTATTAAAGATAACCAATCATGCTTAACGAAATGCAAATATTGTAAACGATGCCTGTGGTGGACCTTTTGTCACTTCAATATATATGTAAAACTGTAAAGCATTGAAGCTGGAAAGTGCGTAAATCAGACAAGCCAATGCAATTATGCACTGAAAACAAAGAGTTTGAGTTTGACTGGTTACACGTGCGTCGTGTATCTGCTGTACAAAAGTTAATGAAGATGAAAAGTGCGATGAAATATGCTTAATTAAGAAAAATGCATTCACAAAGTGAAGAGATATGGGAAGTAACTGGGATTGATAGCTGATACATCTAAACTCTAAACTGTGTGTTTTAATAATAATAATATTAAGTGAAGCCAGTTTATGCAAAAATATTGTTGGCTCAGCCTGCCAAAACTAAAAACGTTATGTTTTAAATAGACAACGTGACTAGTGGCAAAATGAAAAATTGACAGGCTCCTTTGACTTGACAGTAACATGTCGATTCAAGCCAGCCAGCTGTACCTAATTAGCTGCAAGGACAAAACTAGCACTGCTGGAGAGTTTATCAATTGAATTCAAATTATTTGTGGGTTGAACACTGCATCATTCATCATTTACAGGTTGGATAACGAGATATGGATATCTACATTATATAGGGATGTATATAAATTAGCTAAAATTAAATTAGGAGCAATAACTTGGTAAAATAAAAGGTTTCAGTCAATTTGAGTGTAAACATACACGTAAAAGTGATAAAGGCTATGAAATAACGACTTTTGTTAAGGTTATGTTGTTATCATTTTTTACTCTATTCAAGAACACGATTACACTAACCATTTAGCGAACACAATATGGCGATAATTTTGGTATATACAGTTTACTCACAAAATTTACTGCAAACTGTGATAATTCCTCATGGGGTATATAGGTAATTTGAGTCATCGTGTGTATATCTCTGTCTTTTGAAGTACAGTAGCCAGCCACTACTCTAGCCACCTCGGCATATTTTGTAAGGAAAATGCGTATACAGTAAGTGTAATTAATTATTTAATCAACCATGGCTGTTTTCTAATCTTTCATTTCTGTGGTGCACTTTACATAACTTTGGTTGGTTGGCGCCGCCACCGCATTAGGATTGTAGAGATAAGATAAGAAAACGACAAGCAGGTAGGTTTGTTTGCAAATGTTTGTAGATGACAAAACCTTGCTCATTTAAATTAATTTAAAACAAATAATAGAATACTATACAGTCTTGCACCTATCTATGTTCTCACAGGAAGACGTTCCTTCCTTTTTTAACATCACAATAAACGCGATCGTAAAATATTCATTCTAACACGTATTTTTTGCCTCGTCTGACATTACCACTTGGCATTTATGTATAAATGAGCTGTTCGGACGAGGAGATAATAATATGATTACATAAAAGCCTTTATTATTTTACAAAAGCTATTATATAAAAATCGTAAAAGACACCTACGCATATGTGCGATGCTAGGTGTACAGTGACCGCGCGTATTTACGTCTTCTTTATAATTTGCATGATGATGAATGACCGTTTCTGCTAGCCTTGCACTTTCAAAAAGTGCAACATTTAACAGTTTCTCATTTTCATGTAATCATAATAATAACAATAATAAATAGACTGCGATAAAGCATTTTCATGAGATGATCTTGAGACTGACAATGTCCAGTATGAAAATGGCAATCTATAAGAAACAAATTAAATATTGCGCGTACCCTACATATACATCCTGTGTACAACACACTTCTCGAACAAAGTAAGGTAGGTAAGTTAGGAGTTAGTTATAGGGTACTTGTCATTCTTCTTTACGCGATGTTCAATAACAGCACGCGCAATTTATGTGTGACTGAAAAGAAAGACTAAGGAAATCATAAAAGTCCGAGAGTTCATTCATATTATTTAAATGAAGCCCAGTATCTGTCTGCCTGGGCTCATCTCCTTCTGCCTATTCTCATGTCATTTGTATGTATAATTAATGATCTCAGTAGTGCTGGTGGTGTATAAATATTCTAAGGTCTGTTATTTAATACACTATGATTACGAATATGACACAAAAGGTTTAATTTAAGGTACGGCTAATAAAAATATGGCTGCCAGCGGTGTATATATATAGTCTAAGCGGCAAGTCTCTCCTCCCTAGCCCTTACACCATTTTTGTCGACCCGACATTATTGAAAATGCAGCAACTATTTGGCGTCTTTTATATCGTGTAATTACATACAACATTACAGTTACATGGCTGTTATTATTATTATGGAGTGATTTTTCTTTTGTATCAAAAAGAATCATGTTACGTTACAGGTCGCAGCGAAAACTACTAAAAACAAATAGACTGCTCGAATGTGTGATATTTTTCTTTGCTATTGCCCCACAGGCAAAAAAATGAAGAAGATGCACATTTATTGTGATTATTGTGACTGTGACCGTTGTGGTGACTAGGAATTAGAATTAACAAATGAGCGAATGAAAGAAATTAGTTCATTGCTAACGGTCCAATAAAATGTTTCTGTAAATAGGCTAACTGATCCTCAGAAAATCAAAGCAGATGAGTTGATATATTCTCTGCTAGGCTTTCGCTTTCATTACCAAAGTCATTAGCACAATAACCGGCTAACGCCACAGGTAGACTCTTGTCCGTCAGCATATTTAATTTATACAAGAGATGTAACTTTTAGAAATGCAATGTCAGTTGTGAGGTTAATAAAAATGTCTGAGGATCTCATCACATTTTGGCATGTTATGTATTGGCTATTATATTAGTAAAATGCAGAAAGTCAAATTGACTGCTTTGCACAGAAATGGCAATTAAATAAGCACGCTTAAATACATATAGTTATACTATATTATAATGATGTGTGTTGTTAACAATAAGTATATATTTTAGTTTTTTTTATATATATAACAAGCAAAATGCACGCTTTTCAAGTTCTTACCTTTTGACTTGCACTGATGCCAAAATTTCTGGTTACGTCTGGCACTGCCGACGACAGAGTATAGATACTGTGATTATTCAGTGCGTGTATATGACGCAGGTTCCTGACGCAAAAACGAAGCGGCGACAGGCCGTCTGGGGCGACTTGAAAAGAATAACAGAAAAATACTGTCTTACGATGATAAACAAAATAGGTCGTGTCTAAATGTTTTCAGTTCTTTTCGCACTGACACTACGGGTTAACACTGTTTTCTTTCAAAAAAGTTAAATTGCTGTGAATTAATTGAACTTTTCAAATACAATTTTCACAGTAAATGATTCTACTACTGTCATGTATTTACTCGGGTTGGTCTTATATTTCGGGCAACGGTTAGGGTTATGACAGAGGGACCATTTAGAATGGTTACTGTGCAGATGACAGTGGACAAGTGAGAGCAAGCGATCTCCCAGGTGAGGATCAAATACTCTTCTGACTGCAAAACCTCTAGGAAGCCTCTATTATATTCTATAAATTATTGTAATCAACCTCCTAATTTACTGATGTGATGAAACTTTTTACTCCATTTGTATAAACATATAAGATTATGTAGTGCTAGATTATCCTAATATTTCATAAATTCTACTGGCCAGAACTGACCGTGGTGACTTCTATTCCATCTATATACATCGCTACCAACAATAATGTTTGTGGATAAGTTTAAAATGATTATAACTGCCAACCCTATGCTTTTGCATGGAGTTCAAATGAAGCCAGATTATAAATTGCTGCAGACCTAAACCTGACATGGCATGGCTACTTGACTATATATGTGTGCAGTTTGTATTGTGTGGCTACGCGTTACATGCTTGTACAAAGTGTTGAATTATAATTCAGCAGAAGTGGACAAAGATTTTACACTACAGACATTCACTCATGTTGGTATAAACATCTTGGACTTGGAGACCGGATTGGTGTATGAAGGAATATAATATGAAAGTGTATGCATATTATTTATAGAGAGACACCTCACCAACAAAAGAATTGGCAGGCATAGTCGTTTCATTTGATTAACTAATCGTTTTCTGCTAAAGACGAAGCGACGGCTTGAACTTGGACATCATAGGAGATGAGCAACTAACTACCTTGCTGTATGTATTAAAGGAAGATTCTCTAGGTAAACTTGGCGAGATATTATGTAGAGATGGTCCTCACAAAAGATGATAGACTCTGACTTTGTCTGTGGTTTGCACCTGCCACAACGACCAGATTCGTGAGCATATTCGACGAGTGTATAGCCGATAGGCAGACACAACTCAAGTCCAGAGTACCTGTCTTTGGTCAAGTTTTTGATTCGCATAATGTGCAGATTTTGTGCGAATTGCATGATAACAACTGCGGGATGATTAAATGTACAACTACGAACGAAGGTGCTTTTCATTCTTACATTAAACTAACTTTGCTACGTGTGTTACGTTCATATCGGGTTATTAATCATCAAACTTAAAAGATCAGAATGCACATGACTCTACTACACAAGTCAGTTGACGCGATCAAAAGGCCTGCACTGACCACTTTATAACGCTACATAAAAATATAAATATACAACTGTGCGTATGCACCTATTTTAAAAGCTGATAAGTATTCTCCACGTAAAAGCAGACATTTTTGGTAAAATCAATTAATAACCGTGGCAAAACATCCATATCCATACCTTCAACTGCTGCTACTGCTAACTGTCATATGTCAAATGTCTATACTGGCGGGTGTTTGTGTTTTACCACTACACTCTGTCTGTATCCATTAGCTTATTTTTACAATTTACAACACATGCAGTCCAATTAATATTTTTTAAGGTTAGCAGCAATAACAAACATAAACTTGACTTAAGCTGTGCTAAAACAACTTTGGCGATTACCAATCCTATGCCTTATAATTTATAATAGGGAATATAAGGAGTCTATTTGGAAAAAGAGCTTCATGTATAAAAAATTTGTAACTACCAAAAATTTGTAAACCTGTTTCTCCCAATTTTTAATACAAAATTTAAACCTTTAAGTACCGTTTAATCGTTGTCATTTACGACTTTTCGCTTCATTCTTCATACAGCTACATATATGTATGTAATCCTATTATTTACTTTCGTTTTTTAAGTCCGAGTGGTTTTTAAGTTTTTTGTGGTGTCAGGTCTCGTGATCAAAGAGGTCAATAATTTCTTCGTGAATTTCCGCTTTTCGTTTCCTTCTCAATTGAGAATTTCTCATGCCAGTATTGACCATTAATTCTGAAAATCTGACATTTATTACTACATTGCAATTTTTAAAGGTTACGAAAAAGTGTCAATGAACAAAACTTTCGTGGTTTGAACAAGCACCAATACGAAAATGGCTTGGAAGCTGTGGCTGACTCACAGACGGTTCGTTTTTATTTTACTGGGTTTGCAAATTGCAATTCCGACAATGGATTATTTTTCAAGTTCATTTTGACAACAAAATAATTATTGTATTGAACGAGAAAAAATTGATCCAACGTTCTCTAATCTTTTTTCAGGTACGCATCGTTCCGCTGTTTAACTATAATGCGTTATAACATTGTTTAAAGTGCACTCTAAGTAGGTGATATTGTCAGTTCGTTGTAAAAAAGAGACGCCTTCTTTTTTTGAAGGTAAAGTACATAATAATCTTCAACTATTTTTACGTCACCCCCACCCCAATACACGCACAAACGAGAGGCGAATCAAGCGATGTACAAAGTGCAGTGGTTAGGAAGACGGATGGACATGCAAATCACGTAAATTGTTGTAACCACCAATAAACAAAGCAATACAATGTTAAAATACAAAGTCGTGGCCCAACGCTATGTTATCTTCCAGATCATAAGAGCCAGGCTCGGGGAGCAATAAAGTGTCCCTGATAAACACAATGTAATTGGGACCACACTTTATGACCCAGCTCAGCCTCGAATCGTTAAAAATATCTGGGACCATGTGGAAGATAGTGCAGCCCTGGTCGTTGCATAAAATGACGACAAAAGGGACTTGTGACAATGTAATATAGTTATGGTATATTATCGATGGACCTCAGGAGCCAGGGGACTCCCTATTCCCTACTCCCTACCCTACCTATTTAAGCTTAATCATTCAATCTGTTTTATTAATGCTATTATTGCGGGGTTGGCCGGCAAAAACAATTAACTGTACCTAACGTCTGTGATACTGTGCCATTCAGCACAGTTATTATGATTGTCTCAATTTTAATAGCACAGTTAATGTCAGGTACATACACTACTTCATTGTAAAAGAAAAAAGGTAGCGCAGCGTAGTTATTTAACTGAATGTGGTTTTATAATATTACATATCAACATATAAACTTATAAAAATGCAGACAAATAAGAGAATCGTTATGTATCTAGTATCTGCCTGTAAAATAGCTTCTCTTCTGCCGTGTTCTCTCCTCTATATACATTTCGGCAACTTTTAAAAGGTCACAAATTGTGACTCACACTCACAACAATGATAATATTTATTTTATTTTAGTTTCGCCTTATCACACCAGTATATAAATAACAGTTACGGAGTGTAATTCATTTTTATATATGATATATGCAAATAGTCGATAAAATTTTACATTAGCAAAATTTGAATGAATCTGTTCATCTTATGTAGCGACACTTTATGCAAAAAATGCTAACATCTCATGATAACAGAACTAGAACTTGTAGCTACTTTCATAATTTAACTTATTATATCATTAGTTATTTATTAACGACGGAAAGTATTTTAATGCGTAAAGTGGTTTATGGCATCGGTAAGTTTGTCTGTCTGTCCGTTGTCAGCCTGTATTTACGATACCACTCGGATTTGACGGATTTCGCTCAAACTTGGCAAGCTTATATGTTATACGTATATATGTAATATACACAAGAATGCCTGTACTACTGTGGGCGGTAGTGTGTGAGTGATTTGCCATCGGAGTTTTGGCATTGCAGTAGAGTAACCATTCAGTGTCAAAGTTGATTTAATTAATTAATACTCAATTTCCTTGTAGCAATAGCAACCTAAATGTTATGCTATAATTCGTATTTACTCGTAGTGGGTGTCCCATGTTTCTATAGCGACTCAATGGTCACCATAGTCATATTCATGAATGCTATAATTGTTGTACATGTTATGCTCGCACCAGTTGTGCTTTGTTTGACTTTGTCCCCAAAGTATTCCGACCCACCCGGAGTTCAACTTGATATATCCATCCAAGACTCCACAGGGGTTTTAAAAGTAATTTCGTAAAGTTCAAATATAGTTGTTGATTTCTACATAATTTGAATTATTGCCTACAATTACTAATTATAGTAATTATCGATATGTGATCAAATACCAGGTTCGACTCAGATGTGTCAGAGACAAGGAATCAGACTAGGAGAAATGTTTACTGCAGGACGTCGTCGCAGACTGAGAGAGAAAAACATTTCATCACAGTGTTAGGTTAAGACGTAATATATTCTCTAATATTATTTTCTAACATAAAAGGTGATGGCACGAGATGGGTGGTTAGGTTTTTTACACAATGTATACTTACTTTTATGTTTAGATCCAACTTTGGCACGCAAAGGGAAAGATATTTGTACATTTACTTATTTCTGTTCATGCATATTTAACATATAGCCTGTCTGTCGTGCGTAACTCGTAATGCGTAACCCGTGCTGTAGAGTATTTCTCCCCAAGAACGGAAGTTTATTGAATTGATTGTTGCGATGAAGTATCAGTACACAATATAATTGCCAGCATGATTTATTGTTAGTAATGTACGCGCAAAAGAATCACGAAAATTAGTTTCTTACAAACTTTGAATTGAATCACTGGCTAATTGTTTATAGAAAATTTTGACGGTTAACGGTGCACGATTAATACGGTACACGACAATGATGTAACGGTAAAACAGTAATAATGTTCTTTCTTAGTCGATTTGCAATTTACATTCTTTTATCACTTTATATCAATAAAGCTATTTTTACCAAAAAAATTACTCCACTAGCTGAACGCGCTGAATGCATGCATGTATACATAATGGGCATCTTAAAAATTACAAAACTCTTTTGTTTTAAATTCAACCGGAAGAAATTTTCCAACAGGTCTTGGATTTACTGTTGATTTGTCTATCATGAATCAATTCATCTTCGAATTGTATAAGATGGTTTTACATAGCTCATTATAAATGATAAAAGTACTACTTTAAAATCAGTTGACTCAATTCCGTTTTCATGATTTAAACGCAATTATTCTGTTTCGAAGGATATATTATGGACTAGATATGAATGATGCATATAATAACATTCAGCATTTTGCCTTTAGTGCCTTTTAAGGCTTTGATTTCCCTACCAAATTTTTATGTTTCAAATTATAACCAAGATAAACCACATTATACTGGCTGAAGCGTCCCTTCTGATTTTAAATTTGTGCAAGATGTACATGATTGATGGAAATGATATTATAGTACTGTTATTAATTTCATTGTCAGTTTTCTGCAATTGTTAGTTGTGATGATAATGTGCACCCAATACAAATTGGATTATTGATGATTTGATTGATGAGGCATAGCCGGTAAAACTGAACATCATTAGTTGTCAAAACCAGTGCAACAATGCAATTTCCGTACTTATATTTTTTACTCGAGAAACATAAATGACAACTTCATTTCTGCACAATTCTACAACAATCGCATGCACGAACATTTCTTTATTTCGTTTTTCTGACTACTGAAAATCACTACCTGATTACAAGAGTATATGGGTTTGCATAATTATAGACTGTGATTGTAAACACATCATGAGTGTGGCACCTGTCGTACCATTTGAAACGAAGACACGAGCGACAATAACGACATGTTGTTGACAATGACAAAGCTTCTTGCTTCATATTGTGCGCACGTGGAATCTATTCAGCTTAATTTACTAAAGTTATAAATATAATTTACCAGCGACAATGGCTAAATCAGCACCTCACAAACAGAAGACTACTGAAATATTAACATAACTAAAATGTATATTTTAACACCGTAGACGTACGTTTACAGCTACATGCGTTATTAACCAGTAAGCTGGAATATGAAGATTTGACAACATAAACCTAATAGGTAGCTCGATATTCACGGTATTATACCGAATGCTGCACGACAACGCGACTAAAAATTACCCACCACAACGGCGCACAAAAAGTTACCCCCTGAGGTTTTGCAGCATAATTAGCAGCTGAATTGATCTTTCTTTAAATATAATATTTTCAGTGTCAGTAATAGCACACTACATTTTACTCGACCAGTTAAGCAAGTTGCAATAGTCATATTTTAAGAAGAAAATATATTAAGTTTACAAAAGTGACAAATAGTTCATTTTTACTTTATTTTTTTAATCACTGAATAATCATTGAGCATTTGTGACTATATTATTTTAGGAGTGCACACCACTATCTCAGTTTCCCATCTTTATAATCGGTGTGTAAAGAGCAAGGAATACGATTTTGAGAGTTCTGTAATAAAAACTAAAGAGCCCAACAGACATTGATGCGCCTTTTTACGCGTGCAGAAGGAGAGAAAAAAACGGCACTCATTAACATACAACTGAACCAAAAATGCTAATAAACAACGCTAATGACCATGAAAGTATTGTTTTAAGGAAAATATGACTGTTTTTGCTTCGTTCATGATACTATGATAGCAACTGCGCACAAAAGTACAAGAATATTTTTAAGTTTTTAGAAATTCTGGTGACTACAGGTGGAAAAAATGTTCGTATCAGACATTTTTACGTGAACTTGGAAAGGCAGAATTCACAAATCACCTACCGCCGACAATAGTTATTGGCAATCAGCAGCTCAGCCAACTTGATAATTTATTTTCCATCAGACAAATGAAACTGCTTTAAGATATTCAATTTTGAAATATTCATCCCCACGTATTTTCCCATTGCGATGTTTATTGGCGCGCGATATCTGTTAATGAGAGTCGCTGTAAACAAATACATAACTTTAAAGCTCAGTTAAAAATTTTCGAGCCACTGTATAACAATCAATGACATAAGTGACATGAAGCTCTTTTTGTGTTTGCTCACGTGCATTCCATTACCAAAATTTGTACATCTCTTCAGCACCACTCCAAACTTTTTATAGCTTCTTCATATTACATAATTGAAGAGCAATAAGCAATATGCAAAATTTGTTGACAGAATATCGCTGGAAGGAATATTTTTATTCCAAACAAAGATTTTTTATATCAAGACGTTCTGCTTGTTGATTAAATCGAAGTGCTAATTATTACTATCACTATACTTTATTGATCAAAAAGGTCGGTGGAATGGGAATGGCTATTTAAACTGCGTACTTACTCTCAACTATAAAGGACAAAGGTGTAGTAATTAACTAAAGGTTGAATGGTCTAGAGATATTATTAAAAGATAATAAATCGTCGAATGGTATAACGAACGATTGATTACAGAGAGATGCCAGCCATGGATGGGCTGGCATCTCTCTGATTGATTACGATACAAAAAATCGTGCATTTCGCAAAATCTTTGTTTCCTAAGTTATGCATTTTGGGTACTGGAGTAGTAGACAATACGACTACCATCAGATGAAGCAAAAAAACGTCAGAAAATGATATAGGTATCAAGACATATTTCCCCATTTAAGTAATTTTCAAAAACCAAAATGAACACATCCAAACGCGCACCTGACACAAGTTGCTTTGCAAGGTGCCTTAATGCCCTTTTATAATTCAGAGGGTGCGTTTACTAACAACCTTCGTTAGCCAAACCTCATTTTTACACGCAAGTGAGACCTGCCTTTTCCCATAGGAAGGAATATTTATATTATTCTATTTCATCTGATCTTAGTGTTTATCATATACACTTATAAAGCCAAAAGAAAAATAGCAATGTTAATGGAATTTATCTAAAGTCAAATATCGTTCTTTGTTAAATACCACAAAAATAAATGTATTGTATTTCTCTTCAAATACTTTACATACCTACCTTCACATACCTATAATTGTTATGGGGCGTCCCTGCTTTTAGGATGCCCTCCTCTAACCTCAATGGATAATGCGTTTATTATTAATATCTATGAACAACATTATCAGAATTTCTTGCTTGTGTGTGGCCGTTCATAAATTTTTCGTGGCTGTGCTTTCTATTATGTCATTAATGAATATTTTTGAGGGTATGGCCAACAACGGTTGGTTCGTAAGGACAATAAAATCATATGAATTTGAAGAATACCCGGTTTTGATTAGCTAGGTTTGTTTTTTCAATCACAGTAAAATGGTCTTTCAAAGTTCAAAGTTTAGCTAAATTTTCAGTTTTTTCTCTGTGAAACAGACAAGACAAAAATTTATTGCTACTTGGCTTGGGTTAGAGAGTAACTACCCTTTTTATTCACACCTACATTTCGATACGAATGATTCATATATATTAAATGATGACTTCTACGTGCGTATAGTTATACTACTGCATTACGTGATAGAAAAGTGAAGTCTCGCTGCGCGGCAAAGTTGTTCCTCCTTTGCCATTTTTATGCGGTTCTCAAAGTCCCAAGCTAAAATTATCCTTGTTGCATGCAATTAAATCAAGCTACAAAGAAAGATTCTTTTGATGGCAATGGCAACTGCTGGTATATCTTGGCGATTTTCTTGAAAAATTAACATGAGGAGTCAGGTAATCATGCACAGAGGAATTTTATTAAAGTACGGAAAGTGCAAGTAGTATGACAGGCACACCTTGTCATCGTCAGCAGCATGGTAAAATCGTGACACTCCAAAATATAGAATCGGGTTCTTTTGTTGGTACTTGTCCGTGTGTGCTGCTTGCTCACTCTCTTTCAGAAGTTGAATGAATTGGGCGATAATTTTTACAAGCTTTCGATAATCGTAATCATTAAGGTAGCCACCATTATGCAATTTTTGCGATTTTCATTATGCAATTTTTGAAAATTCGTTATGCAAA